>VDFB02023438.1:0-20142 GCA_007258455.2 Sequoia sempervirens
GGGCTTACTAGTGGAGGTGCCTAATTTCATCAGCTTTTTACATCAATAAACAGGGCGTACAATTTCTATTACCATTCACCACAGGCTTGTGTGGGGCTTCTAGTTGGGGCGTATGAACTAGAGGCTGAAATGCCTCTTTCTTTTGGCATAGATCAGCACCAATAAGGGTAGCCATACTGGTTTTACCATTTGGCACTCTTTTAAAGGTGGAGAAATCATCTTATGCAGCAGATCAGCTTGTTTCATCAAATTTTTCATCGTTGGTTGTGATTTCTAGATTTTCAAATAAGGGTTTGTTGGCATGTTCGGGTATGCAACCTTGTTTTTATGCTATGTTTCTATCTTGTATTGACAATCTATTTACATCTCATGCTGAATAAGAATCATTGCAGCATTTCTATATTTCCAGTTATTTCTTGTTAAAATCTTATCGGGCAACACTTTATTTAAATGCTATAAATTCACCAAAACAACAAGAAAACACAAAAATAGTGCATTCAGCATCTACAGGCAAAGTTAGAACCAGCAGGGTTCTTCACAGTGGTATCAGAGCTCTAATCCTGCCATCCTGGAGGGTTAGAAGTTCTTATGCATTCGCATCAGGTTGGGCCACACAGATATTACACACGCAGGAGAGTTGGAATTCAAGGAATTCAGTTTGAGGAAATGCCATTAGAAATAATGGGAGACAGGGATGGTGGTGAGCCACCCAAAAACCATGGTAATAATGAGGACCAAGAAGCTAGGGATATTCTGAGGAATCTTGCAGCTGGGTAGTAGCAAGTAGCTAATGTGTTGTAGTCGCTTACTACAACCATTCAGCATATGACCATTCCTGGGAGACAAAACCAAGGATAGGAAGAAGATGGGAGTGTTGTTGAAGGGCCAAGGATCAGAATAACACCCACACGCACCTATGATAGGCCTACACGCCCCACATTTGTAAGAAATGAACTTGAAGAGGGGGACGTGGATGAAGAGGAAGGTGATGTAGTCTTTGCAGATAATGTAATGACATTGCATGATGAGTGGGAAGCATTACCACTGAGAGTTAAGGATCATCTTAAATTTGATAGGTTCATGAGTCAGAAGAGAGCACCGCAGGAACAAGACTAATAGGAGACCAAGGAATAAAAACAATGACCTTAGACATGCTACTAGCAAGCTCACACTCCACACATTTGATGGCAGCGGTAAGGTTACAGTCAGAGCTTTGGTTAGCAAGTTGGATACTTTCTTGACCCTACGTCCTATGGCAGAAGAGGATGCCATTAAGTTTGTCGCTTTGCATTCAAATGTGGCAGCCCATGACTGGTGGCACCATGGAATGGTTACATTGTATTATGACCTCATCACTTCATACCAGGAATTCATTGACAGGATAGTTGAGCACTTTGACAAAAGAGATCCAGAGTTGTACTTCAGGGATCTAGCTCAACTGAAACAAATGGGCAGTTTGGAATTTTTACATTGGTGAATTTCAAAAACTCTCGGTCATGGTGACAGGTATCTCTGAGAAGAGGCTTGTCATATTATTCGTTGAAGGTCTTTATGAGCCCATGAGAGGTTGGATCAAGGCATTTCATCCGCCTACCTTACAGGAGGCTATGAGGAAAACTTGTAGTATAGAACTTACAGTTCCACGCAGTAAGTTCAATTCCAAACCATCTTCATCTTTTAATGATAGCAAATCAGACCCAAAGATAACAAAGAATGTTAATCAAAAGAGGAAATTTGCAGCCCCTTTGGATAGGGAAATAATTAATGATTTGCGTAGGAGATTGTGTTTTTATTGCAAGGGTCCCTTTGATGAAAACATGATTGTCCTCAATGGCCTAAGGGTAAAAACAAGCAATTGGAGTGGTACTATGAGGATGAAAACATGACTAATACAACAGACCAGCAAGTTGATCAAGAGGCTTCAGGGGCTGAAAACTCATATAATGAAGTCGAAAAAGGAGAAATGATGCTACAGGAAGCTCATATGTCTAGCATGCAAAGAGAAGGTTCCTTCAGGTTGTGTGGGATCTTGGTTGGTCAAAGAGTCATTTCTTTGTTTGATATAGGTGCAACTCACAATTTCCTAGATGCATGGTTGGTGGCAAAGCGTGGAATTCAAACTCAAGAGTTTGAAGGGATAAAGGTAAAAGTTGTTGATGGTTACACTCTCAAGTGTGAGAATGATTCCAGATCTTCCTATGAAACTCAATAACTATGAGTTTAAAGTTGATTTTTATGTGGTCAATATGGGGGACATGGATGTAGTACTTGGCATGAAGTGGCTTCATGCATTTGGAGAGTTTACACTCAACCTTAGAGAAATGAAGATGAAATTCAAGGTTGACAGGACTACTCATGTGCTTAAGGCCATTAAGGACATCAACGTGATGGCATGCTACTAGCAAGCTCACACTCCACACATTTGATGGCAACAGTAAGGTTACAGCCAGAGCTTGGGTTAGCAAGTCGGATACTTTCTTGACCCTACGTCCTATGGCAGAAGAGGACGCCATTAAGTTTGCTGCTTTGCATTCAGATGGGGTAGCCCATGACTGGTGGCACCATGGAATGGTTACATTGCAGCATGACCTCATCACTTCATACCAAGAATTCACTGATAGGCTAGTTGAGCACTTCGACAAAAGAGATCCAGAGTTGTACTTCAGGGATCTAGCTCAGCTAAAACAAATGGGCAGTTTGGAATCTTACATTGGTGAATTTCAAAAGCTCTATCATTGTGACAGGTATCTCTTCATATAATTCTCTTTGACATTGTTCTAGAAATTGCTAGTATTGTCAAATCACAAATATGAACCAATTGATTCTCATTTTACAATTTATGATGTCTACTCAATAGAGAAAAACTATCTTTTAAATGACTTTCTTGAGCCTAAAGATTTTGAGATCCTAGAAGCCAACTTGAATAGTCATGAGGTTGAACTTAAGAGAGGCTCTGAATCGGGAGCTTCATCATCAAGACTTGCAACCCCCTCGAGCATAGATCTATTTGTAGTAGCAAGAGTCGTTGGTTACGTTTGATTTTTTGGAGCTTTGTACTTCATTTATAAGTTTATTTTGTACAAACTATATTGTAATTGAAATTTTATCAACGATAACCATCTAGTTATTATTTATGCACTATGAAGTATGCTTTGTACAATGCAATATAAAATCAACAATATGAAAAAAAAACAACAAAATCCTATTTCCTACAATTCATGGGTTAAACTCTATTTTATTTGCTCTATATATCTCTATGCTATGGAAATGCCCTTAAATTTCAAAAAAAAAAAAAGTTTCTCTTTTTCCACAATTTTTAACATTTTTGTAAATCCATTTTTTTCTCAAATTTTTCATAAAATCGTATACTTTTGGTTTGTCAATTTTTTTCCCAAACGATTTTTGCTGCTATGCAGCTCACACTATTACAAACCCTTGATGCCACTGTGGTTACACCTTGGCATAATTATAACTTACAAAATTTTGAATTTATGAAAAGTATCTACACACAATAAGAATAGAATATAAGATTTTTAACATCCATAAGTTCCAAGATAGCATGTGAGACAATTGACCCTATCATTTTGAATTTTGAACTGAAAAGTATCTACACACAATAATAATAGAATAGAAGATTTTTAACATCCATAAGTTCCAAGATAGCATGTGAGACAATTGACCCTATCATTTTGACTTTTTGAACTACTGATCCCCTATTCAATTTGATAATGAGCTTCCCCACGCTATCAATCTCCTCACTGAATAGATCTTTAAATGAAGTTACTACTAAATTATTTGTGTATTTGACATGGATGTCATTATACGCTTTACATTCCAAAATAAAGTGTTTTTCTTGTTTCCACTGTCCTAGTTGTGCCAAAGATGTGAACTCTCTCTTCCCTTACCTCTTTTGGCATTTTCCATCCACCTGCGTCACACCAAAAATGATTGAGTTAATCCTCAACTGAACTATCAAAGTTTTTGCTCCACAAGATATTAGCCTCTAAATAAGCCTTTTGTTGATGCTCAAAAGTGGGGTTAAATTCCTCTATATAGGCCTTTTGCAATACAAAATAGCAATAACGAGTATCACAACATACTCTCCATATTGATGGTACACTTTGTGCCAAATTACGACTTTTGCACAAAATTAATTATGATATGAACAAGAACCAACATCATCTATTCATAATAAGAAGCTCGCTTAATGTTATAAATTTATAACAAAATCCAATTAGTTTGGATAAGCTATAATCCCAAAACACACAGCCTAGCTTCCCAAGCACCATGCAAATAAGCCGTATCCCAAAGCATCCCAAGTTACAACCCTGACCAATGACATCAATTAAGGTTTAAATAAAAAATGTAAATATGCATTTACAAAATCTTGATAATACTTAAAATATTAACTAATCAAATTATAAAATACCAAAAAAAAAGTACAATTATTCATCACGGTAATAGGTGACCCTTGTTAATATTTTTGACATCCATCTCCTTGGCCAAATAAAAGATAAGATGTAAGGAATATTAGATCCCTTGGATAATACATGAGGCATGATATGCTTGCAAATGATTCAAGAGAACCAATTGCTCTCTTCATAATTCCCTTTTGGCAAACAATTAGCGGTCTTGGATAATACATGAACCATAAAATACTTACAACTCAGCACAAGGTTCTAACGTCCAAACCAATAATCCAAAGATGCTTGGAGCAGCCAAACCTACCAGGCATTGAAAAACTCTCGCATCTTTAAAGTTGCCGGACTAATTGAAATGATATTGAAAATAAGATCCAATTTTGTGCTCATCGCTAAACAATCAGAATGGGCTAACTGCTGGCCAGAATTGATTCATTTGTGGTAACAAGGCACAAAATAAACTCCTATTACTAGTATTCATACCATTGTAAATGAAAATGACAGTTTAGAGAGAGTGTAAATCATATTGATAAAATAAATTGGATTTACATAAGCAGAAAAAATCTTTTGACCCACCATATGAATTTCAAGAAACCTAAATTACAACCCCAGACAATCGACACATGCTCCTATCCAGCTCTGAATTGAAAACATCATTGGTGTAATATATCACAATCAGAAAGGCCCCATAATGAGAACTACAACAGAGCCAGGCTACAAATTTGTGGAGTTGCTTATCCTCTTATTTTTCTTTTTCTTTCTCGTTCTCTGTCACCCTCTCTGTCACGGCCTCTATCTTTCTCTCTTATCCTGTCCCTGTCATGATCATCTCTATCTCTGCTACTACTCTTTTCCCTTTCCCTTCCTCCTTCAGTTTCAAGCTCACAAACTCTATCTCTTTCCCGATCTCTCTCCCGGAGATGATCACGATCACAATCTCTAGCAATCTCTCTCTCTCTCTCTCTGTCCCTGCCTCTACTTGCTTCTCTCTCTCTGTCCCTGTCTCTACTCACTTTATGAGGACTCATACTGCGGTTCTGACTGTGAGCATGCTTCTTTGAAGACGAATTTCTGTGTTCATCCCGTCTATTCTTTCGGTCAGAAGAGATGCACTCTGGAGACAGTTATAACAAATGACACAAGTTTGAATGTCTGAGTGAACAAAAAAAGAATCAAATTGAACAAAAAAGATACCTAATAAACTGCTACACTTTGAACCAGCCTTTAAGCAGAAAAAATATGAAAATTCTTCAAGTGGGATATCATTATGGAGCAAACATTAGAAGCTTCTCATCCATTTATCTTTGCCCTGTTTATACAAAATTAATACCCACAATCGTCATAATTTACCTGAGACACGAGTGGAGTGTTTTCCATTTCTAGATGTTGCTGTGTTCTCCCCATCTGCTGTTTCATCTGTTAAACCAAATTCAGATTTCATTTTCTTTCTGTGAATGTCCACTTTCCTTTCAATTTCTTCTAGATTGCTCATACCACGTTCTTCAAGAGACTCACGATACTCCATCACTGCAACCTCCAATTTACGTAGCTTTTGCCTAGAATAACAGGCCTCCCAGTTTAAACAAATCATGTAATCATTTCAGTTCAAATCAAATAAAGAATAAAGCAACTATCAAGATTACCTTTGTTCTTCATTCATTCCCGTGTCATTGGTTGCAGGAAAGCTGTCAACAGTAACTTCTTGTCTCTCACCTTTTCCTGAACCATAAGAGTCCTCACTACCAGAAGAAGAGTAACCCAAACCAAGACCTTGAGCATCCTGCTTTCCTTCAGCATCACTATCCTCATCTTCACGTGTCCACTTAGAGGCCGGTAAAATAGGTTCAGTTTTCCCAGCCTTGCTTGCAAATGGTTTTAGCTCTGGCTGTGGAATTGCCAATTTAGGAGCCAGCGTGAGAGCAGACTGCTGCATATCACCTTCATGGTATGGCCATCCAGAAGAATCCCCTAAGAAGTTCTGACTTAATTCCCTTTGCTCCCTACCAGCACCAAGGTTCACTTCTTTCCGTTCACCACTACCAGTGCTCCAACCTCCAGCTGAATTCCATTTTCCTTCTGATCTAGAAGTGCTGTTGCTTTCTCTTCCATGTCTCAATGTATAATTCTGCCCATACTGAAAGACAGCATCATGCTCTTGGGCTTTTTGTTTCTCTGCTTCATCTAAGCTAAGCAGACGTGCAACCATCATCTCCCTACCACCACGAATGGATAGCCCATTATGCCTACAACGCCTTTCAAGTTCTGCAAGAGGAAGACTTGACAATTCTTTAACTGCTGCTCCCTTTCCAATGGCCAGTGCAGCATCTTGATTTTCTTTAGTTCCTTCCAACACATCATTGCCAATCTCTTGCGAACTGCTAATACCCTTAACTGGTGGAGCATCTCCACAAATTGAATGAAAAGGTGAAACACCTGAATTTCCAGGACGCAGAAAAGTAGCTCTTAGTCCATTCACATAAACATCTGAAAAGAGAAACCAGTCTGACCAAACCTGGAGAACTTTCAAAACACGCTCCTGCAAAAGATGCCAGGTTATGCATATGAAATTGTTTCAAGCATTTGTTACTCAGTACATACTACAAAGTACAAACCTAAATTGGGAGAATTATTATTCAACCAACCTTCAAAGCTTCTGCAGTAATCCGGCCTGTGATGGCTCGATATAAATCATTGAAACTTTCCATAATATCAGGTAAAGTTGCTTCAAATTTTGTACGATAAGCAGATGCATTTTTTACAGGTGCACTACTATTATGAAGAATGTCAGAAACCAGCATAAGCCTTGCCACTTTGGTCGGAAGAAGGGTTTCCTTCAGGGTCAAGGATTCAGTAAGAACCTCAACTACCTACAAGATAAAACCACAGAATTTTTATCAAGAAGATTAATGATTATAATCAACTATACAAACCCAATGTGTGGCATCATTTATCAAATAAATGACAATACCTCTCCTGCCGCATCAGCATTGTCCAAGGCGAAACCCATAGCTTCTTTTATCTGGCTTCTTTCTAAGGTCAAAGCTCGTAGCATGTCTTCAAACTCATCTCTCTGACTTTCAGTTAGTGGGCGCTCTAGATCAACCCTCTGCATGCAAGCACAGTATTTATTAATCGACCATCACAAGCTCCTCAATAAAACTACGGCACATAATCAAAAACAATTGTTAGGTGGAAGAAACTTCCTAAAATGTTGGAAAAGACAATATCTCACATGCTCAAACAATCAATCATAAACTGGTAGAAAAGAATCATAACCAGAAGCCTAAAAATCTAAAGCTCATTCATACAAATTGCCATAATCAAGCATTTGGTGCTTACCTTGCTCCTTCCAGCGGCATAGGTGGTACCAGAATCCCTTTCATGCTCTGGACTCTTCCCTGTCTGTTGTGGTAACTGTGGCGGTATCCACCTGGATGAGAAACCACACCAAAGCCAATGATTTATGAATCTTGAAAACTGAAACACCTTAACATATCACCTGACTTTACATTTCCCAAAAGTAGGTAGTTCTGTTGATATCCAAATGACATTCATTACATGTTATCACACACTAAAGATTATTATTATATCACCCTCAGTCAGCCTTGCAAAACTACGTATTGAAAATGTTAGAAATTTTCCAGGATCCTCCAAGCTAGCATCTCATTGACTCATGAGTAATTATCCACACATCTTACCGCCCACTTCCAGTTATCATGATGAAAGGCTCTGTCCGCCATCTTTGAAGTGTATCTCCCTACATTTCACGTTAACAAACTACTCATCAGCTTGCCCATGACCCCTGATTACTTTCTTAGCGCATTGACATGACATTGGTGCCCCCAGGCACATGAGTAAGATTAAATGGTGCCCACTCTATTACAATTACTTATATTTTTAATCAGCTCTAACCAAGTCCAAGAAATCCATTCATACAGATATCAAATTTCATATTTTACATAAAATTTGAAACTTGTGATACAAATAGCTAAAGCCAAAGTTCCCACCTGAGAAAATGAATAGAGTCGCCATACATAGTAAGTATGCTCCTTGGATCCAAGGTCAAATAAGAAATTGAAAAGTGCATTGCCACGTCCCCTTTCCATTATTGCTTGTTCAAAGGAACATCCATCATCAAGCACATACATTGCCATGGTGTCAATAACATGCCTTTGATGCTCATCCTCAGGAGGAATAACCCCAATGTCAGGAATATTTGGAGTTACAACCTGCAAATGAGAAGAGCACTAGAAATCTCAATATGAACAAATGTTGCAAATAATCCAAAATAACAATAAATAAATGTGGAAATATCATACACTATACTATCATGCACAATTGGAATGCCTTCTGTTGAGTAGTATGCCTGTATGCAAAATAAATTACAGTAGGAAAACTAGCAGTTCAAATTTATAAACCTACCAGCATGCAAACTAAAAATCAAAAATATCCAGTACAGAATTATCTCCACCCATACTAACAAGAATATTTATATGGTCAACTTCCCATAAAATATATGGATTAAAAGTCAATAAATTGGATCACAAAATTTTAAAAAACCTACAAACAGATAATGGGAACATCCTTCAAGGCAAATTTAATTGCCAAAAAATCGCCACAGAAATCAGAAAAAAAACCAAGAAACCCTAATTTACTACCACAAAATCAGTAAATGCACCAAAAATCATGGGAAATCATGAATTGAACAGGAGTTGCAAAAAATGCTCAATTTAATTGTAATTTATTTGTGATTTCTGGGTCAAAGATCCTTTGAGCAATTTTATTCAAAAAATGTGTTTTTCCTTTGAAAATATCACCATTTCTGCCAAGTCACAATTTATCAACTTTCACCAATGCACAACAATGGTTCACAAGAAAATTAAGCCACAATTCAAGGTTTCAATCTCGTCATTTACAAATAGTTAAAAATTCAAGTGCAAAGAATAAGTCAAAGAATTATACAGTAAACTATTTTAGACAAGTATTCCTAGTGCTTAGCAATGAACAGAGAAACAGTAAACACACAAGTAAATATTCATTTACAAAACAAAATCATTAAACTCAAATCTTTCATGCAAAAGTTTTATACAAGAGAAAGTGTAGGCTTCCTTTTATATCTCAAAATTGCCTATTCTTTAGTATGTCCTTTATTTTTTGTCCTACTGAATAACTGCATATATATACACGTTCCAACAGAAAATGAATACAAAACAATTAAGTTTCCCCTCATCTTCCAAATCATAAAAGATAAGAGTTAATTGGCATGTTACAAGCTTTCCACATACATTTTAATTATATCAAACGCCTAGCAATATAACTGACATGCACAGTGACAACTATCAGTGCTAGAGCCCTACTTGTCCAACTTGGTACTCAACTATCCATGTTATCTCTATATATTGTTTAACAGTCACTTACACTTCACCAAAGATAGAGTCCTTTAGTGACACCTAAAGTTTCAAAGCTCTAGTGTTCTCATCTATTGCTTCCCATAAGGTCATATTCAAACCGATTATCATCTCTGGGTCTCTTATATCTCAATCCCATATGTCCCTCTCTCTGGTCCCATCTGTGCTCATTTGTCCTTAGCTCTTCATCCAGACCCAAATCCTTGATTAGACTCCAGATTTTATTCTCCTTTGCATTCAGATTTTGTTCAGAACAAATCTCTGGATGATTTACACCATTTTGCCTTTGAATTCTTTCCAAACCAGAATTATTTTACATCTAAACTTTCCCTTCCGATATGGATTTTCTTTCCTTTTTCCTGTTTCAATGGTCTATCCAACCTCCAAGACATTGCCAAGTGTCACCTAAGACCCCACAAGATTTCAACACATCACCCAGGTGTTGACAATTCCCATTTGGCATTGGTTCACAAAAAAAATTTGTCCTTACAGTTTTCACCCCGATTCACGTTTATGTGGAACCTAGACACAAAATGGGTATAAATTATGATTTAATTGGATTTCGGTCCAGGATCTCTTTGGAGCTACTTACCAGATTTTTATAACTTTTTGTCTCTGAAAGGATATCCAGACCCAAGATTTTATACATCGTGATTACCCCTAGGTTTGCATCTAATTTTCCACCAGAGAGACAAATGTGCTAGGAGCACATTTTAAAGTTCAATAGCAACTCAAACCTGAATCTTTATCAAACCAGATTTAGTTTGAGTTCAGTTCCAAAGTTTCAGACCCGGGCATGCAGACCACAATAAACCTTAAACTAACTTGAGTGAACCTTGATTCAATACAAATCAGATTTTAACTAAGCTTCACATCCGAATTTCACTTAAAGAGCCTTGCGATTGTTTTAAAGCATTTGACCTCCAAATAGCACGCTGATCCAATTAAATATGAAATATGATTTAATTTGAAGCTTCACGTCTGGATTTTGAGTGACTTAGCCAACCAAGTAAATATTATGATTCATGCCTATTTGAGACCCCCAAGACTTGGCCATATAACCCGAAGTTTCAAAAACCAAGATTTATGAAATATTTTTTGAATATCACCCCTGAAATTTGATACTAATTAGTTGCAAACCTATTAAAGTTGGAACTGGAAAATAGGATCAAATTTCACTCGATTGGCATGTTTCTCTTTGCACAGATGCTGTTCTCCGAGTGAGAAATATTGTTATCAACTGTTGATTACTGAAACCTCATGAACAAATCTTGGAGATTTAACCAGATTTATCATACCATGGATTATCGTGGAGCAAATATTAAATGGAGATACATTACCAAGGAAATTCAAGCAAGCTTTTATCTTGGAAATTCAAGCAGGAAGTAAATGATTTTTACCTTGGGAATTGAAGCCAATTAATTGATTGTAACTAGATGGACAATTTAGTATCAAAACTTAGTATCAAAGACTTGTTAAAAATTGTAAATCAAGGAATTTTATATATACATACAAAATATAAAACAATCCAAACACTGTGAGTTTGACATTTCATTGCTTAAGTTTATATGACTTATCTTTGTGAACAATTATCTAAGTTTATAGATTTAAAATGTGCATTTTGTGTGTAGTGTATACCTTTGTTCATATGTACATTATTACAGTAATCATCTCAATTCTTGTATGTTGTTTGCGTTCCTTGGGAGATTGCATAATCTTAATGTTCAAAGTTGTGCTATCCTGCTTGTCACTAGGATGGTTTTTGTGTGCTTACTTGGCAGACTTAGCAACCAGTGGTGTAAATCCAGATAAACAGGCTCATTTTTTAACCCTTTCACTCTTCCCTTAAATCTTTTGATCTTTATTTGAAACTGATTACATTAGGATTAGCTTAGATTTTAGAATAGAAGCAGCTTTAGATTAGAGGTTCTTTTTCAGTCATTTTGAGCTTATCGAAGATTAGTTGGAACTTGTATGCTTGTCAATTATAGTTACAATTGAAAATCTCAATTTTCTGATTATGCAGAGATAAATCCTAAGAACGGACAGGTTAGAACTTTGTGTGTGTCTGTGTGTTCAAAATCAGCCCCAAAATACTAGTATCCATTTGTAGAACATTCACTTTCACCTCTGACTGAACCCAGAATGCCTTGAACAAGTAATTGAAGCCTTAGGCCAATTAAATACCTTTCAACTCAAAAGCTTTGTTCCACCTAAATTGGTGTGCTAAACACCACATAAACATGTCTTTTCCCAAATTTCATGCAACATTGAAATGCATTTTAAATCTAGATACATTTACACATTGTTTTTCACCCATGTCATCAAACACATTAAAACCACAGCATTTCTTATGATTGATCAGAAAGTCTTGACTGTGTACTGCTTATGTGAGCGAGATTAAAAACATTCATTGGATCAACCCAACTCTAAAAACCATCATTTAGGCATTCTCATCAGTCCATTTGTCTACCCAAGATATAATGAATTCTAGCTCAACATTAGGGAAACTCCAAATAGTAAGCATTTCCCTCATAAATCTACCACCAAATTTCCTGAGAATGAGAAGATTTGTCTATTTTAAATGATATTATCATTTCCATGGATGGAATCAATTCTTCTGAGCTATCTTAATGGGAATAGCATTTTTAATGTTGAAGTATAAACTTCAGTAATTCTTGAATCCACAAGTTTTGGACAAGACCACCGTCTCACATAGTATTGAGCTCCAACTGTGCATCTTGTGTATCATGTGTGTTAAATGAGATTAAATATTTTTCAGATTATATCCCTGTAACTGCAGTCACATGTCTGAGTCTTCTTTGAAGTATGTGGTCTCCCTGGAGCAGAGTATCTATCAATTTCAATATCTTCATATCAAGGAAGGATCCGCCATAAATATGTGAGGAAACCCTGCCTCTAAGAGACACATCTCATGAGAGGACGTGTCACCACAAGTGGAGACGCGTCCACTCATGGGACGTGTTCTTTAGAACGCGGGTTTAAGATAAGCACAGTTAATGATTTGTTTAGTATAACTCATATATACTAGATGGCAGATGAGAAGATAAATTCCAATTACAGAATATATCATATATAATTCGAATAATATATGAATGCTCATAAATTCGATTAATATGATTTCCAGAAATATTTCAAAATAAAGGATAAACTCTAATCAAGCATGAATGACGATGATGCTTGCAGCAATCGTCCTTCATATTTGACCGAAGCTATCATTCATTAACACTCCCTCTTAGCTAGGGAAGATATTTCAAATCAAATAACTAGAGATATCACCTTAACACATGTGATATGATTTCTCAATATTGTCAAGTCACATGACATTCTTCATATCATATCTTTATTATGGTATGTGCACTGACATCAAGTCACATGATGTCTACCATAATTCATGGCATATCCACGGATATAAATATCCACCATGATTATCTCTTAAGGATCATAATGATCTACAAATGATATCAAGTCCCATGATATCAATAAGAGATACTATCATGACATGTCCACCAATATCAAGTCACATGATATCTATCATGATAGTTTATCATTGTAGAGTCGTCACTTTACAATGTCAATTACAAGTGTTCATTATTAGAAAGATCGTCACCTTTCAATAATGCACACAGGGGGAGTAGGCCCATAAAGTCATGGAGTCACACACATGACAAAAGAGTTTACACATTAAACATCTTTATATATTAGTACAATTTATAAACAATTTGTATTTCAAACATAAATAACAAATTACATTTCAACCATACCAAGTTTCTTCCTGAAGTGCTCTACCTTGATTCGGGAGAGAGGCTTGGTGAGAATGTCTAGTTTGATCATTTGTACTAATATACTCCAACTGAATCACTTTCCTTTCCACCATATCTCTTACATAATGATAGGGGATCTCAATGTGCTTAGATCTATCATGAAAGACAGGATTTACAGAGAGTTTGATGCAACTCTGATTATCACAATGAATAATTGTAGGATTCAAGGGCTCACCAAAGAGTCCCACGAGCAATTTACGAAGCCAAACTGCTTCTCTTGCTCCCATTGAGGCTGCAATGTATTCAGCTTCTGTTGAGCTCTGTGCAACTGAAGATTGTTTTCTGCAAATCCAGGAGATCATGGCTGATCCTAAACTGAAGCAACATCCTGATGTGCTTTTCCGATCGGTTACACTTCCAGCCCAATCTGAATCAGAGTACCCATGTAGATCTAGAGGATTATTCTTGTAAAGAAGACCATATCCAATAGTGCCTTGAAGATATCTCAAAATATGTTTCACAGCCATTAAGTGAATTTCCTTTGGTTCACACATGAACTGGCTGAGAACATTCACTGCATAGCAAATATCAGGTCTGGTGTTGACCAGATACATCAAGGATCCAATCATCTGTCTGTAAAGGGTTGGATCTGCACACTTGGATTCTGTTGCTGCTTCTTTCAACTTGTGTAAGTTAGTTTCCATAGGTGTAGACATGGGTCTACAGTCTAACATCCCAAATCTCTTTAGAATATCAATAGTATACTTTCCTTGATTTAAAATGATACCATCTGATTTCTGCCAGACTTCCAACCCCAGGAAGTAATGTAAAATGCCCAAGTCTTTCATATCAAATTCTGAAGCCAGGTCTTCCTTACATTGAGTAATAAGGTGATCTTCTCCTGTTATTAGAAGGTCATCAACATATAAAATTAGTATTAACATATCACCTTTAATTACCTTAAAATAGAGATTTGGATCTGCATCATTCTTGGAAAATCCTAGTCTTAGAAGATAGTTGTCAATTCTTTCATACCAGGCTCTGGGAGCCTGTTTAAGTCCATATAGAGCTTTCTTCAATCTGCATACATGTGAGTCTGCATTATGTATCACAAAGCCTTCAGGTTGCTCTAAAAAGACTTCTTCTTCAATGGACCCATTCAAGAAGGCAGTTTTCACATCCATTTGATGGATCTTCCAGCCTTTAGCTGCAGCAATAGCTATTACTGCTCTCACAGAGGTGTACCGGGCAACAGGTGCAAAAGTTTCTTCGTAATCAATACCTTCCTTTTGAGAGAAACCTCTAGCAACAAAGCGTGCCTTGTGTTTCTCGATACTGCCATCAGCAGCATGTTTGATTTTGAAGAGCCATTTGGAAGAGACAATAGATTTGTCTTTTGGTCTAGGTACTATATCCCATACATCATTTTTCAAAATAGATTGATACTCTTCTGTCATAGCATCTTTCCATACTTGATGCTTCAGAGCTTCCATAACGCTAGATGGTTCTGAACTAATGATCTCATTCATTAAGGCAACATAGCTTGAGAATCTTTTGGGTCTCTTACTTTCTCTAAAAGTTCCTTTGGGTGCTGTATAATTCTCAGCTTCCTTAATCATCTTTCTAGCCCAAAGTGGTCTCCTCTTGTTGTTGTCATAAAGATTCACTTCTGGGACAGATTGGTTTTCATTTAGGATTTCTTCAGAATACTCCCTCTGAATCTCAGGAGCAAGATCCTCCTCTATAACTTTAGTAGAATCTTGAATTTCTATGTCATTAGAACTCTTTGCCCTTTTGAAAGCAATGTCTTCCTCAAAGATGACATCTCTACTTAGTTCAATTTGATTCTGACCTGATATGTAAATTCTGTAAGCTTTTGAGGTTTCACTATAGCCCACGAATATCCCTTTCTTTCCATTAGGTTCTAATTTAGATCTCTTTTCTTTAGGTACATGAATGTAGACAGGGCAACCAAAGATCCTTAAGTGACTTATGTCAGGTTTTATACCAGTAAATGCTTCTTCAGGAGTTTTGTTATCTAGATGAGAATGGGGACATCTATTTTGAATGTAGACAGCTGTCCTAGAGGCTTCTGCCCAAAATGAAGTTTCTATGTTTTGGTCGAACAACATTGCTCTAGCAGCTTCTACAATAGATCTATTCTTCCTCTCAGCAACACCATTTTGTTGAGGATTGAAGACTACAGTAAACTCCCTCTTAATCCCAGCATTTACACAAAATTCCTTAAAGATTTCTGAGGTGTATTCCTTCCCATTATCTGTTCTTAGAGTTTTGATTTTCTTCCCCGAAAAGTTTTCTGTAAGAGCTTTGAATTCCTTAAATCTTTTAAGGACTTCTATTGACTCTTTACATTTAAGAAAATATATCCAGGTCTTTCTAGAGAAGTCATCTACAAATATTACATAATATAAAAATCCTGCCATGGAGGGTACAGACATAGGTCCACATAAGTCAGAATGAACCAGTTCTAATATGTTTTTGGTTTTACTCAAACTGTTTTGGAAGGCCCCCTTTGTATTCTTCCCTAGGGCACACCCTTTGCATGCTCCTTCATGAATATGATTTAGTTTGGGTAATCCTGTTACTAATTTTTCCACAGAAGGTAGGGCACGAAAATGAATATGTCCTAGTCTTCGATGCCAAATTTCATTTGAATCAGAGGTCTCATGAATAAGGGCTTGATTAATGTCAGTGCACAGTTTGTAGAGATATCCTTGTCTTATCCCTATAGTTTGAGCTTTCTTTATGGTGGAGTTCTTTGGCCACGCTAGGACTTTTCCATCCATAAAGGTGACCCTATATCCGTTGTCTTCAAGAGCAGAAATGGATATTAGGTTCCTCTTTATTCCTGGTACAAATAATACTCCAGTGAGTTGAAGAGAGAGGCCAGACTTCAGATTTATGGTGCAAGTTCCAACCCCCTTAACTGGATGTGCAGAATCATCCCCAATAGTTACTTCTTCTGCAGTTTCTTCTATCATAGTATCTAGGTGTTCTCTGAATCCTGTGATGTGCCTTGAAGAACCACTATCAATTACCCAATTATTGACTATGTTTGATACTTGACTTGATAATGCTGAGTAGAAAACAAATTTCTCAGAATCATGTTCTGTATTTGTCTTTTCAACTTTAGCAAAGGATGCCTGTTGTTTTGTTCTATCAGGGCACTTGATTGCATAGTGTCCATACTGATCACATCTGAAACATTGTATTTGGGATGTCTTTCCTTTTCTTGGATGATCCCTTTCCATACGAATTCTTCTTTCTCTTGAAGTTTTTCTTCTTACCTTTCTTATGAGAAGTTGTGTTTAGTACATGAATATCCTCATCTATAGGTTTCTGAAGGTTTCCTTTTGTCATTAGTCTTGTTTCTTCTTGCAAGCAATCTGTTCTCAGCCTATCAAATTTAGGGAGTTTAGATCTTGCACTTATTCCTTGAACAAATGACTCCCATGAGTTTGGTAGACCATCTAGAGCTATTAGTGTTAACTCCTTACTATCAATTTGATAACCAACTGTTGACAGTTGATTTCTTAGTTCAGTGATTCTCATGAAATATGAATTAACAGATTCTCCCTTGTTTATTTGAACATGATTAATTTGCCTCTTTAGAGCAAGGGTCCTACTGGTATTGTTTTTATTTCAAAGGTGCTTTCAAGAGATTTAAACATTAGGTATGCAGTCTCATGTTTAGACAAAATAGGTACTATATGGTCCCTAACTGCATCTACTATAATTTTCATGGTTTTCCCATTGTTCTCAATCCATTGAGATTTCTCCAGATCATTCTTAGGCTCTATCTGGTTTTTTTTCACAAATGAGTCTAACTTATTTTCTTTTAAAATCATCATGATTCGGAATTTCCATGATGTAAAGTTGTTTGCACCTTCAAGACGGTCCTCAAATCTGATTACACTAGACATTATGAAGAGAGGAATGTGATTTCAAGAGAGAATACGATCTAAATAATCTGATATGAATTTAATCGGATCTTCCTAACGTGGCTCTGATACCATGTTAAATGAGATTAAATATTTTCAGATTATATCCCCATAACTGCAGTCACACGTTTGAGTCTTCTTTGAAGTATGTGGTCTCCCTGGAGCAGAGTATCTATCGATTTCAATATCTGCATATCAAAGAAGGATCCGCCATAAATATGTGAGGAAACCCTGCCTCTAAGAGACACGTCTCATGAGAGGATGTGTCTCCACAAGTGGAGACGCGTCCACTCATGGGACGTGTTCTTTAGAGCGCGGGTTTAAGATAAGCACAGTTAATGATTTGTTTAGTATAACTCATATATACTAAATGGCGGATGAGAAGATAAATTCCGATTACAGAATATATCATATATAATTCGAATAATATATGAATGCTCATAAATTCGATTAATATGATTTCCAAAAATATTTCAAAATGAAGGATAAACTCTAATCAAGCATGAATGACGATGATGCTTGCAGCAATCGTCCTTCATATCTGGCCAAAGCTATCATTCATTAACAATGTATCCACATTTCACATTTGTGCCTTCTTCTTTACCCATTTTCACCTTCAATTTCTCCAAGTTTTTAGAATAGCAACTGCCTTGAAATGCTAGAGTGATACCTTCAATTATGGAACTGGTAGTACATTGTCCATTTTTCTAGCTATTTATCCCTACTTATGTCCAATAGTTGCAAAAAATGTGTCATTCTTGCTAGGGTTTTGCAAAAATTATTTTTTCTATGTATTATGGTCAAGAAACCCTAAATACCCTAGCTCCGCCATGCACTTTTGGTCTAATCGTTCGTTGACCTGCTTACCCAATTCCCAATGCCCTAAGTTGTTTTACAAAGCCCTTTTATATCGTGTGGTTATTGGCCCCTTTTATCCTTTCCTAGCGTCTGCTTAGTCAAATTACCGCATATGCATAATTTAAGCCTTAAGTGATCTGCAATTATACCCTTAGTGATCCCACCGCTTGACATGTGTCTTGTTTTCATTAGTTCTGCTAATCTGCAAGCAATATTTTATTAAGGAAAAGAGATGCCGCATAACCACGGAAAAGGTTACACATGTCTTCATTTCTATTGGTTTCGGCATGTCTGCAGAAGCTAGCTCACTAAAAGACAAAAGAGGTCGTGGAATTGCGGAAAGAATGACATCTGGCAGCTTCTTTGCATGGTTCTGCAAGTCTGCAGGTGGCTTAGACAAGGCTTATTTCTTAAGTGCAGAACTGCAAAATGGGTGACACCTGGCAACTTTTGGTGTGATTCCGCGAGTCTGCAAGCTCTTCAAAGCGGGCCAAATTCTTAGGTTCGGAAGGGCAACACGTGGCATAAGTATAAGTGATTCCGTGAATCCACAAGCTCTTTAAGGAAAGTCCCATTTCAATCCGTGGAACTGCGAAAGTTGCCACATGGACTTATAGCTGACGTCATCTTCCTTTTTGAAGGCACTTTTCTCAACGGACCCAGTATGATGATGTGTAAAGTGATCTGACATGGAATGCTTTTATTGGCCAAGATTTTTCAAGGCATGTCAAAAATATTCAAATCTGGTCAAATCAATCTTGATCGTAAAATTTTGTCTAGTCTTCAAAGATCAACGGCTCACATTCAAACCTGTGGAACAGGTAGTTAAATGTGCCTAGCTCTCATGAATGAAGAGTAATGGCGAAAGTGACTGAATTCTACCCAATCTTTGCAAAGATTTGTTCTATAAGTATTGCAATTCGATCAAGAATTGAAATCGTTGTGCATCACATCAAATTTGGAGGATAAATTTTCAGCATTCCAAGACTTTTGCAATGAACTAGGGTTTCAAAAGCGAAAAAACAAGTTGCACTCTCGGGTCCTTAGTCTATGAATTCTTAAAGCTTCCAATATCTAGGGTTACAATTGAATCTGTAAATCCAATCAATTATTTAAAAGGCATCAATAACCCTAGGTCAGAACCGAATTGTGGCCATGAGTCAACCTAAAAGCCAACCATCTTCGTCCAAAAGACCTTTTGACGAAGATTTAATTGTACAATTCCCTAGGTCTACTAGAAAAGCTATCCGTGCCCATGGGCCTGGTGCTGCAAGTGGCCTACTTGATAATGGTAGAGAATGTAGAGATGCGGAGCTCCCTGTAACTAGATGGAGTCTCTTTACCCATTGGTATAATAAAAGAGCTTCTAGGGTTCCTAACTCAAATGTATGGGTATATGACCTAGGGAAACTGATAGTCCCCAAAGTAGCCAAGAATTATGATGAAAATGTTAAGAGTCATCAGGGCTGCCAATGGTGGGGTGTTAGTAACAATTGACAAGGCCTCAACTCTGAAATTTTCGGTTTGAAACTAGCTGCAAACAAGGTCATTGACTTTGATTTCTTCAAACAAAAATACCAACAAGACAAACATAGCTACAAGCTCTTATGGTTACCAAGGCACAGACTGAAAGGGTTTGATAAGAGTTTTGTCAAGATTCCTGCAAATGAGACAGAGCCATTCAACATTTTGATATGTTTGAAGACTA
>VDFB02023439.1:0-20922 GCA_007258455.2 Sequoia sempervirens
AAATCATATCGGTCATTAGGCACGAATGACCCCTCCATCAATCAACAAGCGCAATGTACATGCCTCAACACCTCTCAAACTGACTGGGATACTGCACCGTGGGCAGAGGCGTAAGCCTGAAACATGATCCACATATCCATCCGTGCCAAATAGTGAGGCACATTTGAAAGGCCAAGGCAAGGTCCTCCATAGAATTTCTACGTCTCGGTCCCCGAACTCCTGTGACCCATTTAATACACTTCTTGTGTATCCTCCCCAACTCTACTAAACCCGGTCGACTCTCTAGGAATATCTGCTTTGGAGAATATCAGCGGTATCCACGCCCTCGAGCGAGACAAGCTACTTTGGAACATATCCAATTAAGGCTTTGTGTTCTCGTTTCAACCTTTTGTATTTTCCTTCTTTCTTGAACAACCTATCCTTGAGGGCGAGGAAGGAGTTATCACACTCCTCAACAATCTGAGCACTAGTAGGGCGTCCCAAATCCAGAGTGGTGACCACATAATTCTCAGGAACTGCTTCATTCCGGTCACACTCAACTCGTGGGACAGCAACGTGAAGAGTACGAGAGCCATCCTCATCGGTGGAGATCTTCGAAAACTTTCTTGCCTTCTTCTTCGGTGGAGGAGCACTGATCCGGTTCAAAAATTCTTCCATCTCAACTGCTGGATCAATCTCTTCACTCGGGCTTCTTCTCATTCTATCCTTAAGCCAATCGGGCACCTCATACAGTATATCGAAGGGCTGCTGCTCCTGTGCCTCGACTTCTCTAACTTGTTCAACCTCTTCTTCATTCTGGCGAGGCTCATCGTCCTCATGTGGCTGAGTGTCACCTGACACTATATCATCATCATCGCCATGCGTTCATGGCCGCCTCTAACTCCTGCTGAAACTGAGGGTCGGTAATAGTCCCCTCATCATCAAGCTGATCCATCCTAACAGGGACATTGGCACTCTGGCCAATCGACTCCCTCCGTGGAGGCTGAATATCATCCTGTATCTCCGGTACCTGATTCACTGCAACCCTCTGATCAGCAAATAAAGACACCTCCTGTATGCTTGGAGAACGTGTCTCCAAAGGAATGCATATGACTTCGTGGAGGTTAAACGGAACTATTTCTTTCTTCCTGGACTCTGGACCCCGTGTAATTTGTTTCTTCCTTCCTGTGGTGGGCGTCCTGTGATCTCCCATCAAGTTGTAAGTCAAGGCAATTGACCTACTCTTGATACGCCTGCGCCTATCAACCCAGGCCCTGGTGAATGTCATAACCGGGATGGAAAGAGTATCCAAATCCGTAACCTCGGGCTCTGACCAATCAATAGGTGGAAGTGGAGTATCCCGAACAACTGCATAGTCTGGATGAACAACATCCATGTCCTCATTGACCTGGTCTGGAACTGGAACAACCTCACACTCCCTGATCAGAGTAATCGGCAACCGGGAAAACATCCTCTTCCTTACTTCAATCTCATCAACTGCATCAGCCTAGTAATCCTCTATGGTGGCCTTATGTTTAAACTCTTCCGACAACACCCACTTGATGTTATGATGCGGGTCATAGTGTTGTCTACTTGTATGATATGAGAAGTGATAAAATTGAAGCTCACTCTCAGCTTCCCTAGCTGCCTGTATCGAAGGACACACCTCATCCGAGTTGCCCATCACAATTGGAAACTCTATCCCCCCTTTCTTCTTCTTCTTCTGGATTTTGTCAAAGGCAAGCAATTGCCTGGATATCTCTAGCATTATTATTCTATCCGTTGGGTACTTAGGCAGCCTATATGGGTATGACGAGAAACCTTGCAGCCTAATGTATGAAAATCTTGGAAACTGTATAAACCAGCACCCATACCTTTCGATCAGCTCTTGGGCATCTCTAGAGATTTTGTGGTGTAACCTCTCACAGGCGACCTAAATTGATGTACATGGTGAATGAATCGTTGACACGCTTATAATGGGTTGTGCTCGAAAGGTGCAACTGCGTACACGCCTCATGAATTTTGAACTGGTGGGAGCCACAACCGATGGGTTCCTTGTAAGAAATTCCTCTGTACCTCGTCATCCGTGCCAACATGTAAACAAGATAGGAGCTCATGTAAAACGTTTTAGTCCTCCTCAGGCTCAGGAGCTGCTCATGTATATTATCGCTGATCATCTCAGCCCAATTGACATAATCCTTGCCCTCTAGCACCAGGTTGATGTAATAAAACATCCAAGGCTCGAAAATATAAGACTGTGGGCAACCACCAACTCTGCTCAGCATCATGATAAGATCACAGTATTCCTGTTTCAGGTCCTCTGCTATGATCTGTTTTGGCAACTTCGCACGAGATGGTTTTGGAGTGCTCATCCAGTGGGTGTTAATTGTATCCATGCATCTCTCGAAAGCTGAAGCATACATCCGCTCCGCTCGTTCCCTGGACTTGTAAATCATATTCACATTGCGGGATCAGCTTCACCAATGGCGGCGGTGAGATTGGCAAACGCTTGGCCATCTGGTGTCATGATCGACCGGTGTTCCTTCTCGTAGCAATTGCGCACTCCATTATAGCTCTGAGCACTGAATGGCTGGCGGGAAACCAACAGCTGCATATAATCCACTCCGGACGATGTTGTGCGAAGTGACTGAAGCCCGATGACTTCCAATTCCAAACAGCCTGTTCTTGAAGGTTTCCAGGTTGACAGAGCCCAGGTTAGTATCCGTCAACTTGCCCAGCTTTGAAATGAACTTCGACTCCGGCATGAATGTTTTGCTGAGCTTCTTGATCATAGCCTGTCTTGAGGCACCATTGTCCTTTCCGGTTGTCCTTGCTTCAGCCATCTGCAACATAACAAACATTCATCAGCAATTAAATCTAATAAAATAAGGCATGATAGGGGCTGCAGTCGAATTCTAGAAGCTGCAATAACTCTCTTGTTTGCAAACCTCAGCTTCTTCTCTTGAATATATTCGAACTCCGACACTTAGAACAGATTTCTAAGTGAACTCTGATGATTTCACTTCACTGTCAGCAATCAGCAATTTAAACTTTCTTAACTTTGCACTTCAAACCAGCAATCAGCAAACAGCAAACTAGCAAGTTCGCACTTCTAAGTTCTCAGCTATTTCTTTGCTTCAAGGCGTCCCCTCTATTGGCAACTTTAACTAAGCTCAATCAAATTTCAGATTTCAGCCTCAACACTAGCAAAGCCGTACCTTTTACAAGCAACTTCAATCTTCAGCAAAGGCGTACCTCTTCTACTTTAGCAATGGCGTACCTCTTCTACTTCAGCAATGGCGTACCTCTCACAGCTTCAAATTTAATCAACTCTCAAGTGCGCCTCCTCAGCAAACTCAACTTCTCAACAAAATTCAAACTTCAGCAACTCACTCAGACTTAGCAAATTTTGAATTCCCTCAAGCTTCAGCAACTCACTGCAATGTCTCACTCTCAGAGCAAATTCGACTTCCAGCTGTGAAAACAAGTGAAAAGCATCTTCATTTTATAGCCAAAACTCGAATTCTAGAAGAAGTTAATTTAGCCAGTGCCATTAAACTCCACTACTCCACTTCAAGAATTCGAATTTTCCCTCTCTGGTGTTTCTGACTTTGACTGGCATTTTTGGATTTTGCTTCGAAAATTTAATTTAAATTCATCATTTTTTTACTTGCCAGCCGAGGCTCTGTTACTGGAAATCGAATTTTAACTCTCTTCTGCTCTGGGAAATTCATCTTCGAAGAATTTAATCAAAATTATCTAGGCAACTCCCTTCAGATTCATCGTTCGAAGAAAATTCACTTTGAAAACACACTATATTCAAATTTGCCTTAGAAAATTTAAAATTATCCCTTAGGAAAATTCACAATTTGAGCACTGATTAAATTCTTCACTGAAAAAGTGTCGGCGAAGCTTGAAAGACTTGGAAATCCATCATTCATCACGAACGTTCAGTACCCAGAAGAAATTTTTTGTTAGAATGTCTCGAATTCATGGGTACCCAACGAACGGGTTCATTTAATTTTTCAATTTTGAACCTTAGAAAAATATTATTTTCATCATTTAAACTCGTTCTTCGCCTGTGATCACTTTGCGTTGCTCTGACTTCTTGAAAAAAAATGAATCATCTTGCAATATCATCGTCTCTGACTTCATCACTGAGAAAAGTTGTTCGTGCTCCGGAAAATTTTATCATCTGAGTTCTAGGCGTATTTTCCAAGGAAAAATAATTTTGCCTTAGAAAATATTTAAATCATCACACTCTGAGAATTTGCCTTAGAAAAATTTTTATCGTTTGCCAGTGGGGAAAATACCAACTTCACTTAGAAAAATTTTTATATTCATTCCCGGCACGCCTTACACATTTCATCTTCACTTCCCCCATATCACTTCACACTTAGGAAATATTCCAACGCCTAGGCAAATTCTTTAACACTTAGAAAATATTTTGTTTTCTACCTGAGGCGCCTAGCACACTTCATTCTATTTTCACCACCCTCAAACATTTCAACGCCTTAGAAAATATTTCTAACACCTTATAACTCCCTTAACATAGGCGCATACTTCACTTTGAGAGGAAATAAAAAAAAACGCCACACATACCTTTAAATCTTTCAACGCCCTCAAGATATTCAAAATTACCTTAGGCTCCTAACATTCTTGGAGAAAATCACGCCTAACTCACCTTGCCTTCACCACCCTTGGCGCATTCTTAGTGTGGAGGAGGATAACGCCTATCTTTTACCACTTTTCACCACGCTTTGGCAAATTTTTCATCCCATTTACCACTTGCATTTACTCTTCACATCCAAACATGGGCGCATTTCCTTGTGGGAGAAGGATGACCTTTCGTATTCCGATTTTCGTCTTGACATGCACAAGTTTGGGCGCATTTTAGAGGGTGAGGAGGATGAAATCTTTGACTTTGTT
This sequence comes from Sequoia sempervirens, assembly GCA_007258455.2. Taxonomy (NCBI): domain Eukaryota; kingdom Viridiplantae; phylum Streptophyta; class Pinopsida; order Cupressales; family Cupressaceae; genus Sequoia; species Sequoia sempervirens. The sequence goes on from VDFB02023439.1 coordinate 4,909, forward strand.
GACTCACTCCTATCTTGGGCGCATTTTCATGCTTGTGAAGGATAGAAAACGTTGACTTGTTGACTCTTCTTTCAAATTGGGCGCATTTCCATGTAGCTGGTGGATGAAGCTTTCTCCAACGTCCTTGGGTGACTCCTCAACTTCCATTTTTTGTCCTGACATGGCCTTGTTTGGGCGCATTTTGCCTAGGGAGAAGGATGAAAACGTTTGACTTTCCTTTGACCATTTTGCCTTGGGTGCATTTTAGCCATGGTGGAGGATGAAGCTTGCATCTTGGGCGCATTTGGATGGGGGTGGCGGATTTTCATGCCTTAGAAAATATTTTCAACTTTCCATCTTTCATCTTGGGCGCATTTTGCCCCTGCTGCAGGATAAAAATGTTTGACCTTCTTTGACTTTTCTCACCTTGGGCGCATTTTGCCCTGTGTGAAGGACAAACTCACACTTAGAAATTTTCATGCCTCTTCAGCTGAGATGGGCGCATTTTGCCAGGCCTGCTGGACGAGACTCCAGACTTAGACAAATTTTTATCATCTTCGCCAGCTTGCGTGCCTTGCTATTTATAGTAAGTCCTCTGAATTTGCGCCTCCGAAGCTCGGATCAACTTGAAATCTTGAACGTAGCATCCTCCTGACTTTATCAACTTGTCGACACTGCCACTTTTAGTCACCCTGCTATTTATAGCCTGTTTCTGAAAGCGGCTTACTATAAATAGTAAGCTCATGTTTCTGATAGCTCCCAAGCTCCGATCGAGTTGAAATTTGAATGAGGCGACCCTCACCACGTGACCTGCTGGCTGACACTGATGCATGCAACTGATTTACTATTTTTAGCACGTTTCCAATCTGACTTACTATAAATAGTAAGTGCTCCGTTTGACCTGAAATTTTACTAGCAGATAGCCTGAAGAACGCTGATTGCAATGGTTTACACCGGATTTTGAAGATTTTGACTTTTGATGCCTATTTTTAGGCTTCGAAGCTGGAAACCCTAATTTGCATTGCATGCGTATCAAAAGATCTCCGTTTACGCCGTTTACCGCGACAGCGCAATCATTCGTGAATCTGGGAGCGGGTGGCGGGTGGCGGAGGACATACACGCTAAAATAGCAAGTTCCTTCTTGAGTGAATCCTTGTTTGCATGTCACACCATGCGAAGGTCTCGAAAAACCATCGGAATCACGACATGCAAAAGAAACCTCGACATGCAAACCCTAAAATAGCCTCGGAATTGAATCAGTAGTCATCTCGACTTGCATGTTATATCATCGAAGGTCTCGAAAAACCGGAAGGAATATCGGACATGCAAAGAAAATACGCATCTGGACCACGAAATTCGTCTTAGGGCGGTTGCTAAAAATAGTAAGTTGTCAATTTAGCTCAAATTTTGCATGCGAGCAGCGATCATTCACGAATCTTGGTGTGATGATCGAATCTCAAAATAGGCTGACACACCCTGAATTGCAGACTTACTAAAATAGTAAGTAACTTGGAATTCGATGAAATCTGGCTGGAAGCCTTTGGATGTCTGCTGACAACAACATTAAGTTCAATTTTCAATTTATTGACTTTACTTGACCTTGAATTGGCTGAAAAGTTCAAAACCCTAATTTTAGACTTGGCCAATATTTCGCGTTTAAGCTTCAATGACGGACACAACCCCCCGAAAGGCGGACATCAGAAAAGAGACAGAGAGAGAGAGAAGAAAACCCAAGCCAAAAGACCGGAACGGAGCAAAAATTAGGGGGTCCCCATTCCGAATGGGGCGATGTGTGAAAAGGTCACAACAGGTTCCTAATATCACAGAAAGAAGATTGGTGGTTCTTTTCAGTGAAGGGCTAATCGAGCCATTGAGGGGATGGGTTAAGGCTTTGACCCACCAACTCTCGAAGAGGTGATAAGGAAGGCAAGAAGTATGGAGCTTGCAGCCCCAAGAAACAAATTTCAGTCCAAAACCTTCCAAAATAAGGACAAGAAGCATTTTCATAAAGATGCTAATCAGCCCAAGAAGTTTCCATCAAGAATGGATGATGACCTTCGTAATGGGCTTAGAAGGAAAAAATTGTTTCACTTGCAAGGAGCCATGGGCCCTAGGCCATAAATGTTTTGAAAGGGGCAAAGTTCATCATTTAGAGGTCTATCCAGCTGATGAATTAGCATCAGAAAAATCAGAACAGTAGTATGATTTGGAGGATAAAGAAGAAGAAGAGACATTTGAAGAGTCAGAAGAAGAGGAGAGTGAGGGCACTCTTGCCCAACTTTCCAACTTTCAGAAAAAAAACAAATCTTTTAGGGTTTGGGGAGTCCTGTGTGGGTAGTGAATGGTTGCCCTCATTGATATTGGAACCACACATAATTTCATTGATGAAGGTATCGTTGCCAAAAGAGGACTGAAAATTGAAGAATTTGAAGGTTTTAAGGTGATGATGGTTGATGGTTTTACACTCACTTGCACAAGGAAGACACCTCAAATGAGTATTCAGTTGGGCAACTATGAAGTCAAAGATGACTTCTATGTTGTAAGTATTGGTGACACGGATGCAGTTCTTGGCATCCAATGGCTGCGTTCATTGGGTGAGATCACATTGAACCTTCAAACCATGGAATTGAAATTCCAATCAGATGGGAAGAAGGTTGTGTTGAGAGGTATGTCTAATAGAGGCCCTTGCATCGTCTCATTCAAGCAAATGGAAAGATTGATTCGACATGACCAAGTGGAATGGGCAACAAAGTGTGTTATCATGCCCACCATTTTGCAAGAAGAAAAGAAGGATTACCATCCTGATGTGTGAGCTTTTCTTACTAAGTGAAGCAAGGTTTTCAGTGGCATACCATCGAGAAGACCTCTTGAAAGGGGAATTGAACACTGATAGAATTAGAGGAAGGTGCTAAGCCTGTCATCACCACCCCATATCGGCATCCCAAGAGGCACAAGGATGAAACTAGAAAGGCCATCAAAGAACTCTTGGAAATGGGACAAATTTGTCCAAGCAAGAGCCCTTTTGAAATTGAAGTTGACTATTTGACTTAACTTCTCAAAGAGATGTCATCTCATGGAATGCAAAGATCACAGGTTATGCACAAAATGGATTTGTTGAAAAGGTTTTAGAAACTTTCAAGCAAATGTAATTGGCTGTATGGTGTGTTGGAGCAGGTATGGACATCATCAAAGCATAATGAAAGATGAATTTTAACCAAATAATATGGTTGGAAATGCTTTGGTAGACCTATATGCAATATGTGGAAGTGTAGACAAGGTGTGCCAACTCTTCGACATAATGCCTCAAAAAGATGTGGTCACATGGAATACAATTATTGCAAGAACATTCACAAAATGGATTCATTGAGAATGTTTTTAGAATCTTTCGATGAAAATGGATTTGATAGGCATAATGCTAACTTGAACATTGCAGCAGATGAACTTGAAGAGAAAACAATAGACAATGCAAAGAAAACACAGAAAGCTCTGGATGCTCTCCGGGATGCCTTAATTGCAGTAGTTGGTGTGATTCTTTTGGTAGCCATTCTTGGTTTCTTATTGACTATTGTTGGCTTCAAGCATATTATTTGTGGGCTGGTCATTATTGGATGGTTGCTTGTGATGGGTACATTTGTTCTTAGCAGTGTGTTTATTGCACTTAACAATGGTATTGCAAATACCTGCATCGCCATGGAGGAGTGGGTGGATCATCCCAATGCAAATACTAACCTTGACCACATCCTTCTTTGTGTGAATCAATCTATGACAAATCAAACATTATATAGAAGCAAAGAAGTAACAAGTGAATTGGTCAATGTTATAAATCAAGTAATATGGAATGTTGTGAATGTATGCATCTCTCCCATAGCAGGTCCTACCTACTACAACCAATTTGGCCCACAAATGCACGTGCTCTGTAATCCATATGATAATGAGATGAATGATCGGCAATGTTCACCCCAAGAAGTAAATTTTACAAATGCAGATCAGGTGTGGTAGAATTATATCAGCAATGTTTCCAATGATACCTGTTTTTTGCTTGGTAGGGTAACACTAGAGATATATGATCAATTGGTAGTTGCAGTAAACCTTGGTTATGGGTCAAAGCACTAATTGATTGCAAGTTTGTATGTGATACATTCACAACAATCAATCATTCCTATTACCCCCATCTTCACCTACATGCTAAGTGGGTGTACATTGGTTTGGAATTTGTATCAATTGGGGTGATGCTTTCATTGATATTTTGGATTATCTACGTTCGACAAGTACATCACAAGGATGTACATTTCAAGCCAGCTAATAAAAAAAAGGGGATTGGGCAACCCATCCATAGAAATGGGAAGCATAGAGAATCTAGGCATCTAAGTGTGTAATGACATAGGACATCGAAGTGAGTAGGAGGTGGGGTTCTTGTGACATGTCATGCTATGTTGAATGTACATTCAAACATGTGAAAAATCAAGGTAGAACCAATGAGTTGAGTAAATGCTAGGATGGCCCGTGGAATTATTAGTAGACTTTCTTCAGGATTGGAGTACATAAAATATGTGCCATTGCCATAAAACAAGAAGATGCTACACTCATGAATATCCCAGGCAAGCACTTCAATGATCTAGGTGTAAATGAATCATTAACACCACAACTTAAGCCTTCCAAGGATGAAAACACTAGGTGTAATTTAACTAAAAGTGGAGATCCTAAAGATGCACATGGAGACTTGTTTTTTTTTTCTTTTTCTTGGCTGAAGAACACACAATGGTTGAAATAAATTTGATACAAACTTCATGTGTTCAAGTAGATTCATAGAGGAATTCAACAAATTCAAATGATAGCAACAAGTGATGGAATTGCCTAAAAATGATCATGATAATCATTCTAAGGTTACATAGCTTGGGAAGAATATAAGTTCATGGAAGGATGCCTAAGAAATGAATTTGGACTGCATAATCTTTGAAGGCCAAGTTTCTATTGAACAAATGATTCTTGGATTGGGAGAAGACACATTTCCCGCTGCAACAAGATTGACAATTTGGTTCTTCTTTGAAGTTATAGGTTTCAAGTTACCTTTTCGTAAAAGTGACTTATGATGCTTATTGTAACTAAAAGTTAGAAAACAAGCTTTCTTTTTGGAAAAGATGATTAAAATCTAACCAAAATAAAGTTTATTTTTAAATTATTATATTTCAAAAAGGTAGTTAGGAGGTAGTTACAAAGTGGTTACCAGATAATTATCTAGAGAAACCTATAAATAGCAGGCTTTTTGCATTGTAAAGACTCTTGGATAGAGGGGAAACTTTTTGGAAAAAATGTATAACGAATTTTGGTTTGACACTTTGTACCTAAGGGTTTTTGGAATTGTATAATTTCATAAAGATAATGAAGAATGCATTTTGGTTCGTATGTTCTAAATATGTTCCTGTGCTATTATTATTGATTTCTCTTATGTTAAATTAATAATCCCTCTATGTACTTGTGCAAACCATTGGTAAATCGTGCGATTGATGTAATGAACACACTAATATCTTGGTATCTTGGTTTGAATGTGTTGGAGCAACTTGTCTCTTCGTATGTTGAGATTGGTTACACTTCTTTCATTATAATTGCACATTAAATCATGCTTTGTGGTGAAACCCCTTTGTAATTTGTCATATCTTGTGAAGTCCTTGTTGGTATTTGTATGTTTGCCGTTAGGGTTTTTGTTATTCAATGAATCAATTTCCTTTAGTTTTTCCCTTTTCTTTTATGTTCTTTCTGGTTAAAAGTACACAAAAACCCTAAACACCCCTATCTTACGAGGGAGTTGCCCCTCTCAAACACAAAGGAAAATAGTTAGTCCAGTAACAACTTTTCCAACTTTTGGAACATTTGTCATTTCCTGTTTGGTGAGTCACTTTGAAATCTGCAGTGACAAATCTGTTTATCAACACATCCCTAAAATTTGGGAATTTTCTTTCCATCTCCAAGGCCTTGTCCTAATGTCCATGTTTCTGAAAGTCCTAATGTCCTTGTTTCTCCCCCTCTGAGAAAGATGGAACATTGGGTTATTCACAAGTAGTATTAACTTAGAAAAAAAATGAATGACACAATTGATTTTTGGCTGTTAGAAAAGAGCTTTAGTAAGTCTTGTCCTGTAAATGGTTTGTTTGCCTTGTATGCTCTTTAGAATAACATTTTCCTGAGGTTCCTTTTGAATTATGATCCTTAAACAATCAAGTTTATACCAAAAATTAGTGACCAAATTATGGAAGATAGATAGAGTAAATCATGAGAGCAATTAAATTGGCTAATTCTTGCACAAAATCAGATTGCACTTAAGAACAAGAAATCAAAGGATGACAGCATAACAATGGAGACACAAGGAATAATTTGGAGAAATCCCTAGTGAGTAAAAAGTTCACCAAAATGTGAGCAGTACCCACCTAGGTATTCCAAATGTCTTCAATACAATCAAATATGGGAACAATGCTCACAAATAGCTCCCAACACAAGAGATACAAGACTCCACAAACTCCATATATGCTTAAATCCAAGCTTACATCACATGTATAGAGACTTTCAAAGCTTTAGAAATGAGGAGACATGTGTGACCTTTCGTCTCACTTTCAAAAATGTAAGAGATAATGTGTAACTTTTCAACTCCTTTTTGTGGCTTTGCACCTCCTCTTGCAAAGAAACAAATAGATAAAATAGGAAAGACAAATTGGGGCATCCACTTCTCTTGGATGCTCTTCTTACCCTCCACCTCTTAGAAACCTTAAATTTTCATATGGGCTCAAAATGACATGTCGTTTTTCTCAAACTTGATTTATTTTTCAGAGGAATCCAAATGTGCAAGTATATCAAGGTTTTGCTATTGCAAAGTACAAAAATAAGATCTATTGCTTTCTTGTTGTGGAAACAACAAATTAGCTTGTCTTGTTGACCAGAACTCCATACATGCTATTGATTAGATCACCTTTTTCTAGTTGCTTTATAGTCTAGACCATAGACAATATGCTATATCTACACCTTAGAATATATGTTTGTTGGACAATATTTAAAATTCCTTAACAGAGTGGATGAATAGTGTGTATCTATGAGCCATAAATAGGGTAGATATTTCACACATTGCTCCTTGACAATGGAATCTCTACTATAAAGCTCTTCTTAAACACTTCCAAAACAATGTTAAGTTTAAGAAACTAACACTTATAGTGTTCTAACATCTTTTTTAGTACAATACCATAGAACTTTCGTGTCCCGGGTTCCTTGCCAGTATCAACATGAGGGTGGTGAGTACGTCGAGCTTGCTGACTTTCAGTCAGAGTTGTAGGTGCTCATCCATGGTATTTTTAGTGGAGATTCCGTTGGCTATAAGTTAGATCAACTTACAGCCATTTCAGTGTTATTTGATGAGGCGGTTAAGAGTAGAGGAGAACTTCAGAGTCAGGTCACGAGTGGTGAGGAGATGCTGCGAAGACAAAGTGTGCTACAAAGAAGTATTAATGCCCCAGGTGGTGATGCAGTCAACAACCTCGTGGAGGGGTTACTTGCTCGAGATCGCGGCTAGTAAACTCTAGATCAGGACGTCCCACCTTTTCAGGATAGACATTAGACACAGCGGTTAACTCGATGCTTCTTTTTGAGTTAACTCGTTGTTCCACACTTCATGCTATGTTTGTCTTGGAATCATCAATGTACAGTTGGAGTTCTCATTTAGTTTTCATTTCAATAAGGACGTGCATATTGCACATGTCCATTTAGTTTAGTCTTGTTTGGGTTAATTGATGGTAGTTTTCCAGTTAACTATATAGTTTCATTTATTTAGGGTTTAGCAATAAAATCTTGCATGCTCGGAAGACTGTAGTTGACTTAAGGTGATTTTAGGGCTCCCTACACCTTTGATGTCTATAAATAAGAGCTCTTAGCTCATTTGTAATTAACTTCTGCATGCGATAGTAATATATGCTGAGCCACCTTGCCTGAAATATTGTTGTTCTGTATCTGTTCACGAGCTTTTATTGTGATAATAAATGGTTGTGCCACCTTGCCTGAATGTTATTATTATGGTATTTGTTCATCTTAGTTAAATATAGTTGCTAGTTTGATTGTTTATTATATGTGTGTCTCGCCAATGCAATTTGCTGTCCTAGTTTGTTATCTTATGTTGTGATTAATAGTTGTTCTTTCAATCTACGCCTCAGATAGGGGTTCCTCCTCCTTGGAAATTTAGAAAGAAGAATTATCGTTTAAGTGTTGTTGCAAATAAGCTTTTTGCATATCTATGCCTCAGATAGGGGTTCCTCCTCCTTGGAAATTTAGTAATTGAGCTTATCGTTTGATGTCGTGCCCAATAAACTTCATATCAGCCTATGCCTCAGATAGGGGTCCCTCCTCCTTGGAAATCCTGCTGTAAAGTTTATCGTATAGAACATTCCTGCTCCTAGGTCCTCATGCTCTGTTTTTCTTGAGGAAATAGGATAGATTAAAAACATTAAGTTTAGTTGTAGTTAAATGTTAGAGCAAAACCAGAGAAAACCCTTAGCTGCAACATTCTTGGTTTCCTTAACCTTGTGCCTCTTCCAGCTGAGTCAAAAAGATAGGATTTAGAATATTTAACTTTTTAACACATATCAGCAAAAGAGGGAGCTTCCCCTCCTAATTTGAAGAGCAGTCATTACGCATTGTGCATCGCTGTCCGTACCAACTCGCACTCCAGAGGTGCTAATTGTTACGCCAACATAGGGCAAAGAAAAATTCAATTTGAATTCTTTCCCTCCAAGAGGTTCGACGCATCTAGAGCTCCCCAAATTAAAACATTTAACTTTACTTTATTCCCCTTCTAACTTGGCATCCACTTTGGAGGAAAACAATAATCTTTTAAAAATATTAAACACCTCCTTACCTTGGCGTCCATTAAAGCATAAACTTTCCTTTTAAAACAACTTGAAGGCACCAAATTCCTAGGCGATGATCAAGGGGGGTCTCTCATGAACCCATTACCCTTCACTTAAGTCATAAAATGACTTTATAAAATACTTAAGTGATGAAGATCAAATATTTCTCTGAAAACATTAGAACTCACCAAGGCCAAAACTGGAAACCACTGCACTGAACTGATAGAGGAATAGAGGTCGAGACCAAATGCTAAAAATAACACTTACTAAAAATAGCAATTTGCTAAAAATAGTAAGTGAGTCAATTCGCCCAACTGATCCAATCGTAGCCCGATTGGAACTTACTAAAAATAGCCACTGCTAAAAATAGCAATTCTATCGGAAAACTTAGAAAACCTCCACAAAAAGCTCATCGTAGGACACTGCATCCCCTAACCATATCCACTTAGCCTATGGGAACCTAAGAATAGGCTAATGGAAAGCTTGTACTGAACTAGGTGCAAGAAGGGGACATTGCATCTTGTCAGTGCTCTCAAAGCCATGCAAAATGATCTCCCCCACCCGGCTGCCATCCTTCTTTGGTGTCTTGTTAGTGATGTGGATAACTCATTTAGTGTCATAACCACCCTAGATTTTTTTTTTGAAACTTACATCCTCTGAAGAGTGACTACAATGCAAAATCCATTCCACTTTCTAATCACCCAATTCTTGAGATGGGCAAGGTGAGCACATATGGTGTTCCAGACTCTACAATAAATTGAGAAGTAGCAAGTGAAAGGAAAGTATTACAATATGGAATGCATGAAATAGTAGCTTTTGGCGGTATGACCATCCGAAGCATTGCAATGTTAGCACATTTGCATCATAAACACCAAAATTAGAGGATTAGTTGCTGATAACAAGTGCTGATGTAAACTAGGAAAGCTGTATCACCCCAAAATGAAGCTAGATTTTTTTTTTTTGAAACTTACATCCTCTGAAGAGTGACTACAATGCAAAATCTATTCCACTTTCTAATCACCCAATTCTTGAGATGGGCAAGGTGAGCACATATGGTGTTCCAGACTGTACAATAAATTGAGAAGCGGCAAGTGAAAGGAAAGTATTACAATATGGAATGCATGAAATAGTAGCTTTTGGCGGTATGACCATCTGAAGCATTGCAATGTTAGCACATTTGCATCATAAACACCAAAATTAGAGGATTAGTTGCTGATAACAAGTGCTGATGTAAACTAGGAAAGCTGTATCACCCCAAAATGAAGCCAAATCACATGGATAATCAACATAATCAAATGCCCAACACAGAAGGTACCTTGGATAAAGCAAATAGGAGCAGTTGCAGGTCTGCAACACTTGATTTATTCACTGGTATGATGGTCAAACAGGTCTACTACTGCAGAGAACACTCAGAAACACCATACAGCAGGCTAAGGATCAGCAAATCAAAATTGGAAGTCTGAAACAAAATATTTCTTGCTGTTATGATGGTCAAACAGGTATGTACTACTACCAAGAACACTCAGAAACACCATACAGCTCATTGAGCATCAGCAAAACAAAGTTGCAGCTCTGAAACAGAAGTCCATTTGCAGGTCCATCGGCTGGCCTGACCCCTAAAACCCTCAACAAACTCATCAAACATTGATTTCTCCCACTCAAACTTAGGTTGCATTAAAGGAGGGCTAGTTGATACTAGAGGAAGCATCAAACAGCAAAAAGGGACAGCACTTGGGTCTCTCTTTCCCTCGCCATGCTTCCAAACACACCTCTATACATGGCATGGTCAGCATATGACATAGTTCAGTCTCAAAACAGCCTGAAATCCTCCTTAAAGTGTACGACCTGCTAGCAAACAACAATACACTTGCCATAATTGAAATCACCAATTGATTAGAGCATTTATCAACCAAAAATGAAAGGTACAGCCTGCTACAGGAGAGTTGTACGGCCAGCTAGAAAACCTATTGGATATCACTTTATATAACTCCAAAAGCTTCTGAAATAAGATGCTAATCACACCCAAAAAAAATCTTCATCATGAAAGAACTGGAAAATACTTCACTTGCAGGTGTAGTTGTGACCTCTATACCTGAAACCACCCAAACCAGTTAGGAGGGTTTTCATCCTCAAAATCAATAACTCCAAGAGGGTTTCCATCCTCAAGAAGCTTTGAAAGAACACAGGTTCATTTCAACAGCATAACAATATCATATTCATAAATCTAGATTTCAAATGAGCCCACATCCTCCTTATATAGCTTTTTCGAGGGAAATATTCAATTTAAAAAATATAATAATTCTTTTCTTCTCCAAAATGACCTTTTGAGAAAGATTATAATATTTTATGTGCGAAAAGGTCCCCCATGTCCTAGGCATCCACTTTTGAGCTCACTTTATATTTTTATAAAAGATATTACACTTAAGCTGTCATTTTAATAATATAACATTAGAAACTTAAGTGATATTTAAATTATTTTACCCGAGTTGTAGAAAGCATTGAAAGGGCATCAGAATCAAGCTCTAATCATACCATCACGATTCTGAAGATTTGGGATCATGATCAGACCAACCACGTGACTTACTAAAAATAGACTACTCCTCCAAGAAGTTTGGAGAGAACACCAAAAGTCAAAAATCACTTCTGAAAGTGTCATGATGATCCACATTGCCAACTTAGCTCATTTCCATGAATAAAAGCCATGCAATACTAAATCTGTGCACTCCAATTACTTTGGAGTTCTCCCAAGCGCACTAATTAGCCTTTGGAAGAACTTGAAACTAGGCTAATCGTGCACCAATTACTTTTGCTAAAAATAGGGACATTACATTTAGGTTGGCAAGACAAGTATTGTTACCTTGCTTTGGCCCTTTCGCCACCTTGAGAGGATGATTAGTATAATGTGGGTAAAGATGAACAAAACGGAACATATAATGTTAATATGGTTTGGATCCCATTCTTGATGGTGAGGATTTGCTAGATGTTGGATGGGGTTTCAATCCAGATGGCTGGGATCCACATTACACAGCTGGTCTTTCAGCTCTTGCTGTCTGATTTTAATGTATGATGTAATGTTTTGAGCTGTTTTTTTTGAACTGTTTGTTATATTTTATCTTGACTCCTAGTTTTCCTAGGCTTGGCCTATCAAGATCATTGTTTCATTGATGCCATAGTGTGAATGAAGTCAAAACTTTGACACCATCATGATTCCATTCCCAATATTTATGTCCATCTGTTTACTATTGTGTTTTCCATGGGGCTGCTTGTCCCTTATTCTACTCAACCGCGTACAAGCATTTACTTTGATTGATTTGGACCTTTGCACCAACACTTTGCATAACATGGATTATCCTTACCTTAGCTATCAAATAGGCTCTTAATACTTATGTTTCCACTTAGCTGCCTCCCATGCTGATGCCTCTGCTGATGGTGGTGGCTCATAAACCAGCTCTTCATTTCAATCTAGACAATGATATTTGATGATCTCCAGTTTTCTGCAGCATTTACTCTTTGGGGTTCTTGTTCTCCCTTTTGGGCCATATGTACTAGTTTCTTGACCACTTGTGTTGGTGGTCCTTCTTTTGTATTTCTTTGCTCATGTTCTTCCCCTTTGTGGGGTCTTTCTAGGTTTCTCTTCTTATAACTTTCTATTATAAACTGCTGTCCTCTTGAGTCCCATTGACCTACTTTTGGTCATCTATGGATATTAATATAATTTTGTTTTTTGTAAAGACAGAAAATGTACAAGCATAGTTGCATTTGACCTTACCATCTAGAGTTGGGTGTAACTTGTAAGTTGTAGTAGAATGTTGGAACTTGGAAGTGTGTATGGTGGTCTGAGTAATGTTTTCATTGTAGAGCAAGTGTGAAGGACATTGTAGAAGCATTGTTTCATCTCACAATTGTCTTGCCAATGCCCCATAACTTTCATTCCTGAAAGTTCAGAATTTGGAGAGAAAGCATAACCCCATATTTGCTGGAGTTTTGTGTATGGGTAAGTTTGTGTTAATGGTGATGTGTTCGCTGTTAACATTATTTTTGTACTCATTTTCCTTTCCTTTCTCATTCATTTCATTTTCAGCACTATGGCAAAGCGTGAATGTGCTTTCATAAGCAAAGTACTTTGGAACAGAAAGTTTTAAAGCTGATTTCTTTCATATATATATAAAATCCAATTTGGTGAATCAAGCATTGCTATAAAATCCAATTTGGTGAATCAAGCATTGCTATAACCAAGCCGATTAAAGATCATAGACTATCTATTCTAGTTTATGTGCATGTCCTTAATGTCAAACTATACTTACCCATGTATGACAGGAGATGGTGTGAGATAAAATATACTTAATATGTCATTTATGGTAGTACTTGCCACTAAATAACATTTAACTGAGGAGATATATATCATTTTCTCTGCTTTGCTGAATTTATTTACTATCACGTTTCTTGCTCTTTGATGTAAAACTAGTACTTCTAAGGTTAATTATTCTCCATTCAGTTAAGTTTTGTTTATTTTCCTTTTGGAACATTTTGTGTTGTACTTCCTACCCTCTTGGAGTATGTTGCTTATATATGTGCAGTGGACATTATAAAATAGTGATTATTCATACAGATTTTGGAGATACTTGTGTTTTAAATTTCAATTATAAGTCAAAGGAATGATTGCAAGCCCAGAGCGGTGGTGATATGCAATTTTAGTAACTTGATAATTCCATATAGGATGTTTTACAGAGTTGTACTTTTAGCCTGTTCATTTGAAAGAATCTACGTTTTTGTGTGTGTGAGTGTCTCTGAGCAAGAGACACTGCTAAAGAAGTGATTCTAAAATGATTTTAAATTTTTAAATCAGAGGGGGAGAGGGACATATCTAAGTTTATATTATCCACTGTTATTTTTGGAATTAAAAACTTCATAAATAGCTGATGAAGTACAGTTGGGTTTAAGAGAAATATTTATATTTTCTTATGAATTCTTATTTTCCAAATGTTTTCAACAGATTGATCGTGTGAATCTTGAGATTCAGCAAGCTGAGCGTGATTATGATCTGAACCGAGCAGCTGAACTAAAATATGGCAGTCTGATGTCACTACAAAAACAGCTTGAGGCGGCTGAAAAGGAATTGGATGAGTATCAAAGTAGCGGGAAGTCAATGCTAAGGGAGGAGGTTACTGGGAATGATATTGCTGAAGTAGTCAGTAAATGGACTGGTATACCTCTTTTAAAACTTCAGCAGTCAGAGAGAGAAAAACTTCTGTACTTGGATGTGGAATTGCATAAACGTGTTGTTGGTCAAGATCCAGCTGTTAAAGCAGTTGCAGAAGCAATCCAACGATCTCGGGCTGGTCTTTCAGATCCTAACCGCCCCATTGCTAGCTTCATGTTCATGGGCCCAACTGGAGTTGGAAAGACAGAATTAGCAAAGGCTCTTGCCTCTTATTTGTTTAATACCGAGGATGCTCTTGTGAGAATTGACATGAGTGAATACATGGAGAAACATGCAGTCTCACGGTTGATTGGAGCTCCTCCTGGCTATGTTGGTTATGAGGAAGGAGGGCAACTGACAGAGGCTATTCGCAGAAGGCCTTATGCAGTAATTCTGTTTGATGAAATTGAGAAAGCACATTCAGATGTTTTTAACATTTTCCTTCAGATTTTAGATGATGGAAGGGTCACTGACACGCAGGGTCGAACTGTAAGCTTCACCAACACTGTCATTATTATGACTTCTAATGTTGGTTCCATGTATATTCTAAGTGCTCTTGATGATCAAGCTGGCTCAAAAGAGGAAGCTTATGAAAATATGAAGAAGAGAGTCATGGAAGCAGCGCAGGCCACTTTCCGACCTGAGTTCATAAACCGTATTGATGAGTATATTGTCTTCCAATCTTTGGACCGTGAACAAATAAGTAGCATTGTGAGATTACAGGTATGTAGATCATTTATTTTTTTGAAAAAAAAATCATTTCTAAAGTACAAACAAAGGTAGAAAATTTGTCGGATTAGTTAATAAAGAATTTATTTGTGACTTATAATAACTGAAGATGCACATAAAATTGTATTTGTGACTTATAATAACTGAAGATGCACATAAGATTGTATAAGATCCAAGTACTTTGGGGAATTCATAATAGGATATGCAGCAAGGGGGTACTCAAGTGCTTAATACACACTCTTTCTATGTTTTATGCATTTTTTGTAATCTACTTTATATGCTTCATAGAAATTAATTTTGGGATAGAAGCAATCAACTCCAATTCTTGTCATCCTCCATTTTTGTTTAGTTGCAAATATTTGGTTGCAGTGATTTGGTCAACAAACCTTGTCTGCTCCTTTGTCCGAATGCCATGTTACTGTGCATTAACTCCTGAATTTTAACCATTAGGAAGCTTTATATCTCATCTGGGCATCTTTAGCTAGATCACAACATCAGTTATGTATTTTTCCTAGTATATCTTTTGTTATACGATGAAGAGAGAAAACTAACTCTCTTGCTGCTCCCACACACAACTTGCTCAATTTCACAAATTACAGCTTCTATTTAGTTTCACAACTTTGCAGCCATTTCCCATTGAAATTGACAATTTACACTTGACAATTTTGTTCAACCCCACTTTACTCAAAACTAGGAAACAAATGTCATTCCAAACAATTTAATTAACAGAGACATCAAGCTTCTACAAATTTTGGTTTGCCATTCTATTATTCAACAAGTCAATTATCAATTACAACTCTTATCTGTTAATGTCTCCACTCTTTGCAAAGCCTCCTCCATTTGCCTTATTGAATCCTTATCCTTCATGCACAGTTAATTCTGTATTCCTTCTTCCTCATAGAACGCGGTTTCTTTGCTTGCCAATCCTATGCTATTGTGATACTCGATCTATATGCATATTTCTTTGTGTTTGCTGGGTGTGGCTTTTATTTACTGCTGCCTTATCTTTTCCTGGCAGCCTCCTTGTTTCCACGGCTTCACCTTCCACCTGGGCATGGCTCACTTCAATGCCATTCTTTGGCTGCACAGAGGTCCCTTCAAATCCTCCACTCCACCTCTTGTTATGCAGCTGCTTCTTATCACTTGGGTTTCCAAACAATTTTCCGCCCTCCTCTAACTCATGCAGCCCCCCTTTTAGTCTTCCAATGTGGCAATTTAATCACCAAT
>VDFB02023440.1:0-26407 GCA_007258455.2 Sequoia sempervirens
TTAATCTAATCAAAATAATTTATCTATGGTTTAAAGTTTAAGTAAATGAGTAACAAGAAGTAATTCATTATAAATTCATTGACTATTTTAAAGTAGTTTGATATTTGTAATGTGAAATTTAAAAAAATGAGACCTAACTTATCATAATTTCTAAAATTTAAAACCCAAGTTCTCTATTTTATGAAAAAATATAAAATAGGGGGCCTAGATGCACTTGGATTAAGTCAGGCTAGTTCTAAAACTATTAGAAATTGGATTCAATAACATCTAGTGAAATTTTGGGATTGTCTTAGAAGGTCACATCCTTAAACATACATACATGACTTGTTAGATGAAACTTACCCTCATAGGTGAATCTTTGGATAGCTCATCCCCTCTTATATGGCCTTACTTTGGTACAATGTGGGATTCTAATCTATTTTATATTTTGTTTGGTCTATGGTTTGGGTTTCCTAATTGTCTCTCACCTATCAAAATATATTAGAAGATAAATAATTGGTAATAAAATAATTAGTTAGTGAATATAAAATAATGTAGAAATGGATAATCAAAATAATTTCACTTAATTTTTTAAGTGATGTGGATTGGGGATCAATAAGGTTCGTAGTAGACTCTATAAGGGATATATCCTAGAAGTTTTATGCTTGTACCTACAAGTTAGACCTATAAATGAATTCCAAACCTAAAGTTTCATATTTCATTTAAAATAGATAAAATGAAACCTTTATAATAGAAAAAATATTTTTTACTAATCATGGATGGCTTGTGGATGACATGAAGGTGCTCTTTCTCTAATTTGGTTAAATTTTGAGTTGATTTGAAGCTATTTTGAGAACTATGTAGTGCTTCACCAATGTTGGGAAGCCAAGTGAAAGGCCTTGATTTATTTAATGGCCTACTGAATAGGCCTAACTAGGGATGGATAACAAAGTGTATTTATCCTCCCTAGCAATGGATGACTAAGTGAAGGGCCCTACCTACTGGTGAGAAAAAATGATTAATAATAGTTAAGGAAAAATCATTTATGGTTCTAGAAAATCTTAAATTGATGAAATATATATTTATATAATAGTAAAATCCTAAAACTTTACTCAAAAACTCCTACAACTTGGATCTTCTTTAAATATTAAATCTACAAAAATATGGGTTAGAAGGGAATTTTTCTTTAGCTAACCTAATTTTAGGTGTTTAAACATGGATCTAGATGACTAACATGAAGAAAATTAAAATAATAAACTAATTTATTAAAATAACTAAGTTTTAGTTACAATTAAGTCATTAAAAATTCCATAACTAGCTCTAGGGTTCTTGGAAACCATGCAAACGAGTTTGGGAGGAGAAAGGGTTTGGAAAAAGAAATAGGTTTTGATGAAAAAATATTTTGAGGTATATTATAAGACTATTCTGGGGTGTAGAAATGATATTATAAAGTATCTTTAATGGATATTAGTTTTGTATTTTTCTAGGGGCTTTGGAAGGATAACAAAAAAATGTAAAATCATAAAAAGGTGATGGTAAAATTGGGTAATTGGAAGAATATGATTTTGGTGAGTAAATATGGATTGAATGAGATATTTTAATAATATTATAAATGATTGATGTTGGAAGTTATTTTTTGGATTGGAAAAGTTTGGATCTGACTTCACTAGCCTATGATGGTTGTAATCTATTTTAGAGGAGGTTATTTAGGGTAAAAAACACACTGAATTGGATAGAAATGGATGTATAAGGGAATAGAAGGGTGGTGGCATGTATGGGTAAATGAACCCTATAAATAATAAAAATATACATACATATTCCTAGATTTTTTTTCATATTAATGCAAACTACACTTAGAAACATGAAGAATCAATAAATACTTGAGGAGGGCTTGAGTGGGTAGATTCCTTGAGCATGATATTCATAAAATAATGAAAAAAATAAATTTTACTCCCTCATAAATTATTTGAAATAATTTTTCTTATTCATGCTCTTTCCAAAGTATAAAACCTTGTCAACCTATAACAAAATTCTTTTTCTATATAAAGATGAGAATGGATTTTAATATTTATGATTTCTTTAAAAATAATATTGGGAGAGGGAGAGGCCCATTGTTTATGAGTAGGTATTTTATTAATTATCATTCCATCCAAATTATCCTTAAATATATTAAAAATTCAAGACATTCTTGTTGAGAGTTTAATTAGTTCAAAATTGGACAAGTGCACACTTATAAGTAAATATGTTGGTGGAAAATTTGACCATTTAGCCATGTTTTTTTCAAGAGGAAAGGTTGGGTTCACATGGGAAACTTAACTATGGATGGAAAACTTAGAGGAAAATATAGGAGAAAAGGGTTCAAAACTTATGAAAAAAAAGGAAAAAGATTAGCAAATGAAGTGGTATTAATTATTTAATTAAAATAACCACTGAGAAAGCATGGAAAGAGGTAAGAAAATATGTGGAAGAGGAGGAGATAAGATAGTCTAGGGAAATGGATAAAAATGTGACAAAACACACAAAGACTAGCAAGGCTAAAATTGTGACATTTGTGTGATAAGGTATGAAAATAATATTATCATATGGGTAAGAGAGTTGGAATGCCATATATGTGGCTAGAGAGCATAGAATGAATAGATGAATTCATTATAAAATTCAAGAACATGTTATATTAAATAGGATGAGAAGTTGAGAAGTGAGTATAACCCATGAGCATTAAAACTAATAAAATATCCAACTCTCACAAAGAAAATATGATATAAAACTAAAAAATTTAAAATTAAGTTCATAAAAATAGAATAAGCTAAATTTATTATTTATTTATTCACTTTTGTTATTTTTTTTAGATAGAAACAAAATATAGAAATCTAGCCTACAACCATGAAATGAGCATAACCTTTTATTATACCTAGATTTATTTTACCTAACTAAGAGACATTTATATCTTAGAAACATCACTATTAATTTTCTAATGGAATAAGGAAATTTGGAAAAAATATAGTAATATATTTTTGAAAAAAGGAGGTATAAATACAAATATAGAAATACACTAAATTCAAAGAAATTTTTAGAAGTTGACTAAGAAATATGTAAGTTTATGAGTGATAGTGCAACAATGATTGTGTCCAAATGTGTTGTATTCCTCTATACACTAAGATATATAAACTAAAACTAAATCACAAGAATTGGGATATATATGAATGAAAATATAAACTAATGGTACCAAGAAACAATAATAGGAAAACTAAAATGTGACTAAATAAATTTAAATATAAACTAAATAAAATTAAAGGATATAAATATAGCCAATGAAAGAGAATAAAAATCCTCTTTGTAGTTATTTCACTAAATGATACCTATATCTGGACAGAAATAATGAGAATGATTGCTTGAGAAAATTTCAAATGGTCAAGGCCCTATTTCATGTTTTGACATCCAAACATAACTGAATATAAATGTGAATTAGAATTGGAAAATATGTTTGAGTTTCCAATCCTAAGTGCATCTAGAACTAGACAAAAAATATATAATACTTACAAAATAAAAATTTATCAAATTTGGTCTACAAAGAAGTTAAGTGTCCTATGTGTATGGAGAAGAAACATGAAAAATGAAGAATCCAAATGTGTCATTATGGACTCTAAAATTAAGATAAGCAAAAAATAAAATATCATTTATTGAGATGATAGAGAATACAATAATAACTTGGTAATAATTTAAGTAAACTCATAAATTGGACTCTAAAATTAAGATAAGCAAAAAATAAAATATCATTTATTGAGATGATAGAGAATACAATAATAACCTGGTAATAATTTAAGTAAACTCATAAATTGGACTCTAAAATTAAGATAAGCAAAAAATAAAATATCATTTATTGAGATGATAGAGAATACAATAATAACCTGGTAATAATTTAAGTAAACTCATAAATAAGAGTGAAAGAAGGATCTTGAAATAAAGAAGAGGGTTTTAATGATGACAAGAATAATATTAACAAATAAAATAATTTTAAGAAGAGATATATTCCTTGAATATTGAGGACATATTGAGATTTTATTAAACTATATACCTCAAGAATTATTCAATCACCAAGAATGTTTAATGTCTCTAGGATCCTACAATCTTAGAAGAGAGAAATTGTAAAAATTAATATAATATGATAATAACTTAAAAACATAGAATGAAGAATAAATTGCAATAATTTAGTAACCTTGAATTCATCAAAGAAATTTATGACAAATTCTAGAATCTCTAAATAATTCACATTAGCCAACATATAATTGAATGTTCTAGAAAAATATAGTAGTTAAATGCATGTACTTGAATGGAGGAAATAAGCCCAATAGTCACTAAGGTGGATAATTTTAGTCAAGGGGTCTTATAATTTTTGGTTCTTAATTCATATAAGTTGTTTAGATGAGTATTGTAGAATTAATTAATTCTATTAAACATCACCAAACTAGCCATTATATTGAATTTGTATAGCTATAGTATTTGTAGGACAATAGTGTAAATGTATATATTTTTATGTAACCATGTTTTCATCTAAGAAAAAATATTGAATAACATTACACTATGAAGATGTAAACTAGAATGAATTATATAAATATTTTTATAAATACATAATAGATCTTGACACTCAAAGATATATAATTGTTGGTTCTCAAAATTAGGAAAAAAGGCCAAGGGTGGGAAAAACGAGTCTTAGAAAATATTCTATTAGGGATGGATGATACAATAATTACAATTTATAATGTAAAAGGTGCAAGGTCTACATTTTTTGTTATTAGCCATGCTCACATCTTGTGATTACACTAATTTATGATCTAAGAGTGTACTAGGCATAAGTATGATCATAAGTGATGTATAATCACCCAAGTGATAAGGTAAGATGACCCTTAGTGGAAAAAGAAAAATCTTGTTATGATTATAAATAAGAAATTATATCTTGATAGGTATATAAGTGCTCATAGATAAGATACGATTTTGAAATGAAAACATGAAATAGTTTTGATTTTGTAAGTTTTATTGTAAGGGTTATGATTTATTTTTTAATAAATTCTCAAGGCACATGGTATATAGATATTTTCATGTGAAAATAAGTATGTATGATTGATCAAATATTATTATGTTATAGAGAGAAATCATAAATTAGTGTAATCACAAGATGTGAAAATGGTCTAATGAAAATATTGAATAAGTCGTGGTGTTTGATCTAACATGGCTAGTTTCAATACTAAAATTTGCATGGATGTCTTTATTTCATTTTTTTTTATGCATGTGCAAAGAGAAACATGTTGAAATAAAATAAAGGTCTAGAATTTTTACTATTATCAATTACAAATTAATAATAAATAAAATATTTAGTTAAAATTTCAAAAAAATTGTCCACTAGATATTGGAGTTAATAATTCATTTTCAAGAGATTATAGAAATGTTTTATTTGTAGTAAAAATTATTCATTTTAAGAAAATATCAATTAATAAAAATGATATATATATAAGGAATTAACAAAATATGATCTATTTATTATAGAAAAGATAAGCAGCTACAAATTGACCAACAACAAAAAATAAAAGAGAGCACAAGACAAAACCAACAAGGGACCAAACCAACTACTGGTCACCCATAATGTTAAGGCCACTAAAGGCCTTCCATTCTTTAGCTAGGAATTGAAGTTTCTCCTCGAAGGACAAAGGAACATTGTGAGTGGGTTGGATCTCCTCAGTAGTGGGTGAGGTAGAGTTGCCCCTTTCTTACCCTTTTTCTTGGAGTGATCAACATCTTGACTATCCTCACCCACCCATTTACCATGATTGTTCTAAAGTTCATGCTAAAAATCATGTATAGTAACTACAATGTTTTTAATGACCTCCTTGCTAATGTCCATGATATCCTAGAGGCACTTTAGGGATGTTTTATCTTGATTACTATGCATGGTAGAAATTTCCTCCTGAAGCTTCATCTTATCATCCTCCATACTCACCAACACTCTGAGCTTTTCAACCTCCCTCTCCTAGTTCACCCATGTGTTAAAGGACTTGGCGAGTGAAGACAATAGAGCCCAACACTCATCATCCTCGACCTCACCCAACTAGTTCATCTTCTATTTTAACACCTTCTCCTCCAACACTTGAATTTTGTCCATGGTCGCGATGAGCTAGGCTGGTAACCACTTGAGAATATCATTCTGGAAATCAAAAGTCTTCAAGATATCATTCAATTATTCTTCAGGGGAACACATTGAGCACATAACTCTTCGTCCAACTAGGGCTCATCAGAGGCACCCACCAGATTAGCACAAAGGTTGGGGAATCTCTGAGTACTAGGGGGATTAATAGGGGAAACCTTAGAAACATTATCATGAATAGGGGAACTAGCAAGGGAATTAATAAGGGTACATTTTTAGGACTCATCGTCTGAGTTCTTTGTACCAAAATAATAGGTAGAAATAGGGGTGGGGTTAGTGAACGAAACACCCCTTTTAGGGTCAAGAGTGAGGTCCTTAGTGGTGAGGTTTTACGTCTCATCCTGGTAATTCAATGAGAGGAGGAAGGAGTCAACGCAAAGCTAGTATTGGAAAGGGGACCCTCCAAGGGTTTGGCATGGTCTCTAATGACAAGGTAATTATTGTTGATAGAGGTCAGGGAAGGGGTTATAATGGCCTAGAAGCAGCATAAATAAAAGATTAACCCTGGTGAATAGGAAGGGTTTTACTTTTAAGCTGCACATCCTTAATAGTTTGCTCCAAAGAGGAAATAATCCAAAAAGAAAAAACCATCTTAACATTATAGTGAAAATGATTCAGCATAGGGAAGAGATGGGTGTGGAAATGCCTGAACCCACCCTCCAAAGTGACATACCTCATTATGACCTCTGCCAACCTGCTCCAAACCCCAGGAAGGTCTTCTCTGCTAAACCCATTTTGTAACTAATTGAATTTTTCACCCTCCTTCAAGAACCTATCCATATCCTTTTGATAATGACCCTTAGACTTCTAAGGAATGTAAAACCCATCCAAGGAAAGACCAGTGACTTTGGCAATGCGCCCCACATTGATATGGTTACTCAATGTGTTGAATGCTAAAAAAATGTAAAGTTTGGTGCCATAATAATGCTAGAAAATGGGACACACTATTATACTTTCACCCACATATATCCTCTAGTTTACATAAATCACATGGAGCATGCATGCCAAAGGATGAACACACACAATTAAATCTAGTAGGGTCAATTACTTTATATGGGTATCGCTACAATTTTATGTCTAAATATTTATTTTGTGTATGGTTGTGAGTGCTTATATATTTTAAGACACACTTTCATGATTGTATTCATGTATACACCTCAAAGTGAGGCTAAAACATAATGGTAAAACTTTGTATGCTCATATAAATATTAATTTATTTTTGGTCCATTTTGATAGAATATCTTAATACAATCAAATAGTGACAAATGACATATTTTTGTATGAAGTTGAGATTATTCCTCAAATCCATCACCTCTATCTATTTACATACATTCTCACATATTTCTATACATTAGCCACTTATTATATTTTTCCTTACAACCATTCACATACATTCCTTTCTTATCTTGATATTATCACTTTCTTGTCCTAGTTCAATGTTGTGGAATGCAGGACTTATCTCATGCCACATAGAATTGACCCTTGAGATTGAAAAATTTAAATTTAATTGACATAACAAATTTACATTTTTGGGTAAATAATTGTAGACAACATTCACATACATACAAATGACATATATGAATCTAATGCGACGTGTTCTTTTTAAGCTCCATATCTAAATGTTTTGATTAAAGGTAAAAGACGGGTTTTGAAGGGGCCCGAAACCCTTTACAAAGAGGAGCAATTGATATAAAAAGAAGAAACCATTACACAGCAATCAGCCCAGCAACAACAAAAAGGCAGCCAAAAAATAGTCAAAAAGACAGAAACCAGACAACAACCCTACATATTATTCAGGATCTCCAAAGCTTCCATTTCATTCTCAATGATCTTGTGCACATTCTCCAGAATATCTGATGCCTCAACAGAAGCACTAGCCTAAGCTTTCATTCTGTTCCTGGTTCGAACCCCCATCCCACCAGTCTTAATCTCATCAATCAAAACAATACCTTTACCCACAACTTTCTCACCTTCACCAGCCATAGTCATCAGCTTACCACTAGCCACAACACCATCCATAGAAATGCTATTCTTTTTTTGTTTCATCACAGGTGAAATAACCTTAGCAGAGACTGGAATATCCACACTTGTAGAAGCATCACCCTTTTTCATAACAACATTCCTAATATTATCAATTTTTTCCTCAAGAGCATAAAACCTACTCTCCCAATTCTTTTTCAAACTAGTAGTCTCCTGAACAACAGTATAAGCAACAGTTTTAAGAGACTCCATCACATGATCCATCTAGATTTGGACATAAACAGCCTTAGCCTTACTAGCAACACCTCTTATTCTAATATTAGTCCTATTAATCTCACGAAAAAACCATTTAAACAGTTTAAACAACACATTGGCAGAATCACGGGTCGAACCCAGCACATCAATCTCCTAACTATCAAAATTCTCAATATGCTTACCAATTGCCACATCCTCATTACAAGTATAAGGAGGAGCTCTCTGCTCAAAAACATCCTTACCTTTACCAGCAGGAATGGGGGTCTTCAACATCTGCATGGAGCAGGCAATTTCCTCAGCGACGTCCTTCCTTTTTTGCATCCTATCTGAAATACCCACCTCTTCAGCACCCACACCCCTTTCCCTACCAAGATTCGGAAGCACAAACACAACACTAGTAGGAGCCTTTCCAACAACATCACCAACCAGAGTTAAAGGGAAACCCTTCTCCAGAAAAAGGTCCACATTCCACACTTTACATTTTTGGCTGCCATCATCAACATCCTGCACAATTCTGGTCGCAGGGGGAGGGGAAGAAACTTCTCCATAAAGGTCGCATTTATCCTTACCCCTCCTAACATGAATCTCCTCCACCTCATCACTACAAGTCATGTGGCCCACTTTGTCCCCCAACTTCTTTTTTCCACTTTTGCTCCATATCGAAATGTTCCTAAAATGATTGCTCCTTATTTTTCACATATGATTTTCCTCCATAAATTAATTGCACATTGAATGTCTTCAAATACCATTTGAGGTAGTAAAAAGTTGGAGAAGCTTGTGCCAAATCAACTCACAACAGCTAGTGAAAAGAGACATGAATTTTAAAATTAAAATTAGAAGATTTGAATTTTAGATTCAATCTCACATAACTTAGGATTAAACTAGATTGATCATGACTGATGTGAAACTAAATCTAGATCTTAAATAGTAAATTTGAAATAGAAAGTGAATGCACATAAAGAAATGTGAACATAGATCAATACAATGGTAAATGTATATAAATAATGCCGACATAGATTGATAAAATACTTAATATTTTGAATTTTATGCTAACATGATAAAGTAAAGTTAAATCTAAGAAAACAAATACAAATAAAGATGAAGTGGACAAGAAGTATGAGTTAATGATATCAAGTTTCCACAATCCATATCATTTGATGTTGCAGCAGTTTCTGGATTAGATTGCATGAGAGTTTTCTGCATCAACATTTCGGATCACACTCTGTGATCTATTATCAGGATGAAAGAGTTCAAGGAGAGAAAGATGATGGATCACGGAGTGTGATCCGAAACGTTGATGCAAAAAACTCTCACACAATCTAATCTAGAAACTGCTGCAACAAGAAGTATGAGATCATGAGCCAAATTTAATAAAAGAGTGTGCTATTTCTCTCTTTATTTAATTATATTGTTGTGTCTTCCGTGATTTTGGCTGAATAGATACCTCCAATCCTTCACTCTCAGTCAAAGAGATATCAAAATAGATTTGTACTCTGTATCAAACAACAAAACAAACTCATAACTGATATAAAATCCTCATTAATATATATATATTTAAATAAACCCAAAACAAGATGACTATGTTCAACACTATCCAGTTAGGTAATCATTTCATAAGCTGTAAAAAGATTGTCTCTTACTGAACGTGCTGGAATGATTATTCAACGGGCCACAGAAGACGTGCCGTGTTGGATTGAACCGTGAACTGTAGATGAGAACGTTTTCGACTGTTATTGACAGGGCCATCTGACGTGAAAGCTTGCCAATAAAATTTTATGTTTTCTCCGCGAGTTATGGAAGATTGAAGAACGCGGTACTGAACGCGGGATTCAAATGTCGACTGGGTAACAGCTTCGCATAACGATGATTGCGCAAATAGTAGGTGTAAGATCCACTTTGTCAACAAACCCATTTCAATCAATCTAAACATTAAATTTTGATGACAACCATAATACCTCTGTAACACGAATTCTCTCTGGACAACACAGCAAGGAAATTGTGAGTTTCTTTTGACGTAAAAGGAAAAATACTACTCAACTATCAGTCAGACAATTACAAGGTATTTGTGAGTTGGAAGTCACAAATTGACGTTTCCACTTTCACTATTATGAACTGTCTGTACAAGTGACAAAGATTATGTTGAGGTTTTTTTAGTGGAGGTTGGTTTCTTTTGTTTTGATAAGTAGGAGGTGTTTTTCATAGGGTGTTAAATTGTGATATTGCTATTAGGATTCAATCATGTAGTTTTATGAGTCAGATTCATTGACCCATGTTTCATGAGTAGTGGTTCACAAGAACCCATCTCTCATGATAATGAATGGTCCAATTAGCACTCATTGCATCTAGGTGATGCTCACAGAGGTGAAGCATTGGGCCTTCCCGGAAGGTCACCCATCCGAGTACTACTCCAGCTCAAGCAAGCTTAACCACAAAGTTTTCCCTATTTGTTCTGTTTTCTAATAAACTATTTTTTTATATTAATATTTTAATAATTTTCTCTATCAATTTTATGATTCTTTTAGAATTTGTTCACATTTGTGTTTGTTATTCTAGTACGACATAATTTTTTTCTATTGTCATCATAGATTCAGATGTATTAACATAAGGCGAAATTTCTTTTCACATATGTTATTAATAATTTTATTGTTTTCTTTGCAATCTTTTCAAAGATAGAATTATGTCTAATTATTCAATTACTAATTCTATTGTTTACATTTGTGTTTGTTAGTCTAGTACGACATAATTTTTTTCTATTGTCATCATAGATTCAGATGTATTGACATACGGTGAAATTTCTTTTCACATATGTTATTAATAATTTTATTGTTTTCTTTGCAATCTTTTCAAAGGTAGAATTATGTCTAATTATTCCATTACTAATTCTATTATTTTCTTTCTAGTCTTTTCAAGGATATAATTATGTACAAAAAGAGTATTAATATTCACAATATTTAGTTTCCTACTAAGACTTATATTTTTGTACAAAATACATCATCATCGACCTTTCCTATGGTAAAGTTTGTTAATATATGCTTCATTAAATATTATATTTAAACTTTGTCTATAATAATTGTCATTTACTTTTATGTAGAGTGAATATTTTATTATTCTCTTATTCACTATGAAATTGTTTCCATTAAATTTTGATTCTTTTCTTTTAGAAAGTTTACGAAATTGTCCATTAAATTGAGAAATCTAGTAAAAATTTAAAAGATTAATGAAATACAAAATTATGAATAATTTACAAAATCTTTCATTAAATTAAGAAATGCATTAAGAATTTTAAAGATGCATACAAATAAAAAATATATAATTTGTAACAACAACCGAACAAAAAGAAGAGAATTTCTACATAATTTTTTTTTTCCCACTGCAAGAAGGATATCATAAATAGGTTAGCTAACATATAAGAAAAATAACAAGTGAGATCAACATATAACTTAAATATCATGTGTCAATTGTACATGTCCTACTAATACAATCTCGCTGCACTAACCAACAACAATTGCTCCTAACTGAATTTGCACATACCTTCATGAATGTGATTCATGTTTTCTCCATGTCCTTGCTTGATCTAGTTCGTGGCTAGGTGCAAAATGATCCCAAACAGTGTGGATTCAAACCCTATCCACCCCTCCAAGCGGATTGAGTGGCCCGTGGTGAGAGAGAGTGCCATTCAAGCCCATAAATAGTATGTAGATTATCTCCCTAATGACCAATTTTTTATTAGGCACATCTAGTATTGGTAGACTCAAGACACCTTTCCACAATGGATACAAGGTTGCTTAATGAGTTAGTTGATACCTACTAGAGCTCATTAAGAACCCTCTTTCAACTGTCCTTTAGATGGCTAAGCACCAAAGGTTATCCAACATTGACATGATTTGCTCCTAGACTAATGACCATCCTGAGCATAGTACTGCTTCTATACTATCGTCCATCTTGGGCACAGTGCAACCCTTGGACTATTGTCTGTCTCAAGCTAGTACCGCCCCTAGACCACCATCCATCCCAAGCTTACTATTTCCCCTAGACTATTGTCCATATCAATCATAGTACAACCCCTAGTCTATTGTCTATCTCAAGCATAAGACTGCTCCTAGACTATCGTCCATCTCAGGCATAGTGCAACCCCTAGACTATTGTCCACCTCAAGCTAGCACCATTCCTTGGTTTAGGCTTAGCATTGGACTAGAGTAGGTTCCAAAATCAGGTTTGGTAGGTATCCATCTTGTTATAACTATATATGGCATTAAATTAAGACAAGGGTAACTAGACTCCTTTCAGTTGGAGATAAGGGTAACTAGACATTCCTTGTTAATTTGGTTTGATACTCTTCCTATCTTTAATCTTTCAACATACTTCTAGTCATGGACTCACACAGGTTTATCTCCTCATATCATGATAAATACTTTTTCGCATGTTTACATATGAAAGTTATGAATCCTATAGTACATAACATAAATCTAGCTGTGAGATTGATAGTGGCTAACCTTGCAGCCAACAAAATCTTGATAGAATTTAGCCATGAATTTAAAAAATCCTACCCTAACACCCATTAGTGCTTAATAGTATTGAACAAATTGGCAGTCTTGTAAGTGCATAGGTGAAAATATTAAAAGAATGCAATTCAAAATTCTCCATTTGCCTAAAGTGTTGTAGCATAGCATTACTAACAATCCCTCCTTTACTCCTTTGGGTGAGACAATTTTAACTCAATGAGATATTATAGGTGGTAATGATTTGAAGTTAACAATTGTTGAGATGGATTGAGCAGCCCCTTTATCATTGGTTTCATGCACTAACTTATTGTTCCTTGATTTCCTCAATATTTTCTATGTTAGATAATTTCTTCCACCAAATGAGAGCAATCTACAAGATGATGATAAATACTAGTTTTCCAAGACTCATATGGTTATGCAACCAACTATAAGGAATGAGTTATTGTAGGTTTTTAAGAAATCTATCTATAATGCACCATTATTCTTACTACATTTTTTTTATGGACAAGGTAATAGGTTACTGGTATAAGTTCAAGTATTCACTACCACCTTTGTTATTATTTTTTTCTTTTTTTGGTTGCAACCAGCTAGATTAGTGTGGCATGAGTAGTTAAGAGAATAGGTTGAGTATGGGGTAAGCCAAGTTTCCATAGTAGTAATCTATCTTCTCTACACTAATTTACCCCCACCCCGCTTAGTCACCTATCCAAGAAACAAAAGATTATTTCTAGCTATTGCATGCACTATGATCTCCTCCATTCCTAACTCATTTTATCTTAATCAAAACATTAGGTAATAACATACAACTCCAACAACTTGACCAGCTAAGACCAAAATACACTAACTATTTTGTTATACAATTCTTGAGAATTCATCTATGAAAACTTCTTGCTATTATATATCTATTTATAATAGATCTGATTAAACAAAAAAAGTACTAGTTTATTAATGTATAAAAATGAAGTAACCCAATAAACACCTATTGGAATTTATGGAAATAAGGAAATCAGATATTGTGCAAGAAAAATATAATCATATATGTCATGAGGTCCTCTAATAAACTATGTTTGCAGATAAGTAAAATAGATTAGTCTTTCATAAATTAGATGACACCACAACAACCCAAGAACAAAAGTTGCACCAAAGTTTCATTATATTGAATGAGGATAAATCCATATGGCATGACCTTAATAAAAATAGATGAAGAAACTGGAGGTTGGAATGGGATAGGAAAGGTAAAGAAAAGAATTTAAGTTGCACTATTAACCCAATGGCATTATCAAATCAAATTCACCAATCGAGCATTTGTAATAGCCAACCATGTCTTGGGTCATATTCCTAATATGTTTCGGTAGAGACTGCTATCTATTGCAAGCATCCATTGTAACCCCACTCAAACATTATGACCACTAATACTATTTCCTTTTTCCAAGCTTGAAGGATAACATAATAATAAGATTTAGCAAGCATGAGGGCAGCCATAGTTTTCATTATTGCACCAATCAAATAAAGATATTTCTAAACACTTATATCTAAGTTTATCTCATAAAATGGCATTGTAAAATCTAAATTTTAACTAAACCAAAATTTAAGAACCTGGATTGCCTATGCTTGAAGGTAATGGTGACTGTAGAGACAATGGAGGATGCCCTAGTTGAAGCTTGCACTGAATAACTCTTGGAATTTCATCCACAATTTTGCTTCTCTTTTCCTAAATTTCTCCACACCAAATGAGACCTCTATAGGTCAATTTAAGGAAAGAGAGATGAGTTTCTCCATGACATGTTGGTCAAAGTCCCTTTCTGCCATGTGCAGTGATTGTAGGGGTTGCCAGGCCTCTTAATACTTTTGTTTTCCTCCAACTTCTTCCTCCATGGTCGATATTTTTCCCTCAGTTGTCCCTCCAGTGCTCATCCTTTTCCCATGAAGTCATTCACATTCTTCCTTCCCTATTTTGGTTTTATGTCAGACTTGGTATAAATGCCTTCTACAAATGTCTATAGTATGGAAATTTTTATTATTCTTTTTATTTCTCCTTGGTGTTGGCATTCAATGAGTTCATTACCCTGTCTATTTCAACACCCAACCACTTCATTGTTTAACACAAATGATGAGTATTTTATTATGCATGGCTTAAATTTATTTTTATTTAATATATCTTAGCTATTCATTTATAGTTCATTATTTATTTACTTATTTTAACTTTATTTATTTATTCAATTTATTTAATTTATTTACTCCATAAACCTTAATAATTTTGTGAATTTAAGCATTGCCACTTAATCAAAATAATTAGGTATTATGAACCTCGAGTTGACGAAACTATAGGCATGGTTAACACTAAAATGACACAATAGTTACCTTTCTCTCAGCCAATGGAACCAAAATATCCTCCTCACTTGCACCCCAAAACCTGCATCCAATTACAAACCTCATACAAGCCAACAACCAAATCATAAGTCTGTGTTTTAATCGGAACATTTAATGTATTAAACTAAAATAACATATTAAGACCAAAGATCACATTCCATAATAATTTTTGTTAATCCAAACATTTAATGCATTAAATTAAAATAACATATTAAGATCAAAGATCACATTCCATAATAATAACATCAAGGCTCATAGTTAACACACACACACGCTTATATATGTCCACATATTAAAATATAAAGTTCCACCCTTAGTCCAAATTACCTCCGGGCTGGGGGTCATGCAAAATGATTAACAAAGTATCAAAGGGATATGACACACTTCCCCCCGTAGGATTACGCTAGCTCAAATTAATTAAACAAGTATGGACATTCTAGTTTCATAACATTTTTATCTTCCCAAGTAGGTCCTTGTTCTCCATATTGGTCCCATAGGACCTTAACTTTTTGGATAGTTCTGTTGCACAATTGAAAATTGTACCTGTCTATGATTGTGAGTGGTTTGAGGTGGATATCTCCAGCATCTTCCACTTGTAGTGCCTGCCAGTCATTTACTTGTGTGGGGTCAACAACATATTTCTTGAGAAAGGATACATGGAATACATTGTGAATGCGAGAGAGAGATGGAGGAAGGGCTAGTCGGTAAACTACATGGCTGATCTTCTCAAGTATCTTGAAAGGTCTTATGTATCATGTAGCTAGTTTAGCATCCTTGCCAAAATTTATTGAGCTTTTGTGAGGTTTGAAACATAGGAACACCTTGTCTCCTACTAAAAATTTCCTTGGTGTTCGCTTGGTATCAACATAACTTTTCTAACGATTTGAAGCCTCCTTCAATCTTTCTCTTATAATTTTCACCTGAGTGTCATAATCCTAAAGAAATTTTTGGCCCAATAGTTACTCGATTTTCTAAAGTGTCCCATTCTATAGTTTAGGAATTTTGCACTTTCTACCATGCAATGCTTCAAACAGTGCCATTTGTATGGAAGAATGGTATGAATTGTTATATGCAAATTCTACTAACGACATATACTCTTCCCACTTAGTGGGCTGATCCATGGCATGCATTTTGAGCATATCCTCCATAACTTGGTTAACCCTTTCAGTTTGACCATCAATTTCAAGGTGGTATACCGTACTAAAATTGAGTTTGGTTCCTAACGTGGTCATAAGAGAGGTCCAAAACCTAGAAGTAAACAACTTATCTCTATTAGAAATGATTACCTCAAGCATCCCATGTAACCTAATGACTTCCTTTATGAATCGTTTAGCCAAAATTAGGGCATCATCCTTCACATTTCCTAGTATGAAGTGTGCCACCTTGGTTAGTTTGTCAACAACCACTAATATATTGTCATGTTGATGCCGAGTTTTAGGCAAACCTATCACAAAATCCATGGAAATTATTGACCACTTATGTTGTGGTACATCATGAGGATAAAGTGTTCTTGCAAGATGACAATGTTTCACCTCAACTCACTGACATTCAAGACACTTGGTGACATATAAGCTATTTCCTTTTTCATTCCCAACCAAAAGTAATGAGGTTTTAGGTCCGCATACATTTTAGTTATCTGAGGATGTGCTTGATAAGGTATATTATGGCCTTTTGTGAGAATTTCCAATCTTAAATCACCCTCTTTTGGTACATAAATTTGGTTCAAGGAATAGAGGATTCCATCATTTCCCACATGGTACTCAACTAGATTAATCCCTCACTATACTTCTAGCCTCATTTGCTGATGAAAGAGATCTTCTTCCTGCAAATGTTGCTTGATCTTTTCTGGCATTTCAAACTTTAGTTTTGATATTGCAGCTAGTTTAGCCCTTTGACTTAAGACATCTACGACACAATTTTCTTTCCCCTTAACATATGAGATATCTATCTCATAGTTGCTTAAGAATTCCAACCACCTTCTCTGATGATCATTGAAATCTAGTTGGGTGAACAAATATTGGAGTCCTTTATGATCAATGTTTGGCTTGACGGGTCTTCCTACCAAGTAGCGTTTCCATAATTTTAAGGAATGGACGATTGCTGCTAGCTCTAGGTCATTGGTGGGATAATTGAGTTCATGATCCTTTAATTTCCTAGACTCAAAGGAAATCACTCGCCCATTTTTCATTAGCACTCCACCTAGCCAATCTAATGAAGCATCTATCCAAACTATAAATTCTTTATCTAAATTAGACACTTGCAAAATTGGTGTGGTGGTGAGAGCTTCCTTCAACTTCTAGAATGCAATGTCACATTTTTCTATCCATTCAAACTTTTTTCCCTTTCATTCAAGGGAGGTTATGGGTTAGCTATCTTGGAGAAGTTCTCTACAAACCGTCGACAATATCCTGCCAAACCCATGAAGCTTCTTACTTCTGTCACATTTTTAGGAATAACCCATTCTATAATTGCTTGCACCTTGGATGGATCCACTGCAATTCCTTGGGCTGATATAATATGTCCTAGTTAGTGCACTTTAGGCTGAAAGAAAGAACATTTGAACAATTTTCCATATAATTTATGATCTCTCAACCTTTGCAAGACTATCCTTAAATGCTCCTCATGCCCTTGAAATTTTTTAGAGTAGATTAGAATGTCATCCAAAAACACTAGTACAAATTTGTCCAAGTAGTCATGGAAAACATGTTTCATGAGACTCATGAAAGATGAGGGGGCATTTTTTAAGCCAAAAGGCACCACTAAGAATTCATAATGGCCATACTTGGTTCTAAAAGTTGTCTTTGGAAGATCTTCTTCCCTGATTCTTAGCTGGTGATAACCTGAACTTAAATCTATTTTGGAGAAAATAGAACCTCCCTTCATTTGATCAAATAAGTCATGAATTTTAGGTAGGGGATATCTATTTTGAATGGTTAACATGTTGAACATCCAGTAATCTATGCACAATCTTTGTGTTTTGTTCTTCTTCTTAATGAACAACATTGGAGCTCCCTAAGGAAACTCACTAGGTTGTATCAAGCCTTTCTCCATTAGATCTTACAATTGCATCTTAAGCTCTTGTAATTCAGTAGTGTTCATTCTATAGGGGGATTTTGAGATAGGCTCAACCCCTAGAACTAGATCTATTGTGAATTCCATACATCGCTTAGGAGGAAGTCTTGGCAATTCTTTAGGGAAGACGTCATGGTATTCTTGGAGAATGGGGTGGTATTCAATGCTAGTTTTTGGATCATCATTACCCTCTTCTACATTTACTAGATAAAGTTTACTCCTCTTTCTGACTTCCCTTTTGACTTGCATGGCTAAGATCATTCTTACCACCACGGGTCTCCTAATCCCCTGAAGAACCACTGACCTGGAGCCCTTGGTCATCTAGGCATTCGATCTTCTTGTTGAAGCAATCCAACTTGGTTTGGTGCTTCTGGAACAAATCCATCCCAAGGATGAAATCATAAGACCCTAATGGAGTGACCCATAGATCCACCTTGTTCCTTACAATCCCTAGGACAATTTCAGCTCCTCACAAGAAATATTTGATCTTTTGTGTCTTACCCAGGCTAAACTCAACCTCCATCTCCTCTCTACTAAGACTCTTATGATCAATTTTACATTTTTGAATAGCATGGGAGGAAATAAAAAATAAGTAGGTGTCTGTCTAACCACCTTAACCACAATAAAATGATAATATTTTTTTATAAGATTTTAGATATAAGTAGAGGACGGATGTCCTGATGTGATGCATACTTTTTTGTAATTTTTTTCCAAGTAAATAATTAATTATGAATTTTTTATTACAACTTTTAAAAAAAATAAAATTTGTATGTCGACCACCTTAACTTGATCAAAACTTCACGAACTTTTTTTTAATCCTATTGCATGCGAAGTATAAAATGTGACACATCTTTTGGATTCAAAAAATGTGATACTATTTGAAAGTTATAGATGTTTTTCAATCAGCCTATCAATCAAGACTTTAGTTGTAATTCAAATAGAAAATGAATAATAATTATTTATTAAATTCAAAGTAAAGCATAATTTATATTGGTAGAAAGTTGAGGATCTCCTTTAAAAACCCTTTTCGTTTCATCAATTTTGGGTAAAAAAAAGTTGTCAGCCACATACCCTACACATACACATCATATCGCCACTTTTTGTCCCATCATGATCCTGCACATACCCACTTGTATTCAACTACCGACATTCCCCCTTGGCACAGTGAATGGAATTCAATCATCTTTTGGTCTCGATGATGGGAAGTAAGGTACTCCTTGTGAAACTGCTTGGTGAACTTGTCCCAAGTTAGTTGATTGATATCATAGTTTTTTATTTCTACCAATTGTTCCCACTAAAGCGAGGCTTCTCCTTCTAGGTGATAAATGGAAATCCTGGCCTTAGTATTGGAACTTAATTTTATTAACCCAAAATACTTGTTCATTCCTATGAGCCATGCTTCAGCGACATCCCCACCCCCAGTTCCATAAAACTTAGGAGCTTGCACTTTCTTCAATTCTCAAATTAGTTAGTATTTTCCCACTCCTCGTTGTGACTCTAATTGAGAGTGACTCTAGGTGAAAATTCTAGAGCTGCTCTCATGTTCTTGACTTGTATTCACATTGTGCTCCATATTTGACTCTTTAATTCCAATGCCAATGTTTTGATTAGTTCCTAGGTCAGTGTTGTGTTTAGTGCCTTGATCCTTTTTCCTTGCTAGATCCTTGATTTTCTACTCTTGTGCTGCTATTTTTTCATGAAGTGCATTTAATTTAGCTTGTAACTCTTTAGGTATGGTAGGAGGTGGAGAATATGCAACCCTACTTGCATGCAACATTTTAGTGAGGCTAGGGCTTGTTCCCCTCCTTAAAGTTCTCTTCATTGAATTATATTAGTTCTGCAAGGGAAAAGAGAGTGTTATTTAAGTGTCTTTGTTATTTTATTTTAAATCTTGTCTTATATCCTATTCATACACAACATAAGATGAACAACATTAAATATTCCATTCTTGTTCACCATAACACCTTTATTTTTTTTAAGCATAAATAAGTCTATATATTTCATTAATAGTTAGCAAAAAGTGAGACGATGTTTATTTAGTACTAGTTCATTGTCTTGTACATAATTTCAGTAACAAAGTAGGTGCCTCCTTCTCTTCAGGTTCTTCCTCATTTGAATTTGAGGTTCCCACAGTTACAGACATATTAACATGGACATGATTGTACTTTGCAATTGCTTCCTTAGAGTAGATTGGAGTGTTGCGTCCACAACCAAAAGGGAAGTACCTAATATCTAATGGTTTGGTTTTTGGTTTTAGTCATGGGAATCCATTTGGTGGTTCATGAATATCTTCTGGTTTGTCCATTTGCTTCCCTTTCTATATTTTCAATCCCTTAATGGTCTTTGCCAATGGCTCTTTGTCAGAAATGGTTTCAGTTTCAACTTTTGGCCATGCGATAGTGGTAGTCTTGGATCCTTCTGGGTTATTTCGTTGGGGATGTTTTTGCAAGGCCTTCTTCTTCCCTTTTCCTTGCTTCCCATGTCCCATGGCTTTGATACCAATGTAACAACAACCCAACAAAAAGAAGAGGATTTCTACATAATTTTTTTTT
Organism: Sequoia sempervirens; assembly: GCA_007258455.2. NCBI lineage: Eukaryota > Viridiplantae > Streptophyta > Pinopsida > Cupressales > Cupressaceae > Sequoia > Sequoia sempervirens. The sequence continues at coordinate 20,904 of VDFB02023440.1, forward strand.
TCCATTGCAAGAAGGATCTCATAAATAGGTTAGCTAACATATAAGAAAAATAGCACCAAGTGAGATCAACATATAACTTAAACATCATGTCAATTACATGTCCTATTAATACAATCTCGCTGCATTAACCAAAAATATTACAACTAATTGGATTTTCACATACCTTCATGAATGTGATTCATGTTTTCTCCATGTCCCTCCTTGATTTGGTTCATGGTCAGGTGCAAAATGATCCCAACAAATGTTGATTCAAACCCTATCCACCCCTCCAAGTGGATTGAGTGTTCTGTGGTGTGAGAGAGAGAGTGTGTGTCATTCAAGCTGATAAAAAATATGTAGATTATCTCCCTAATGACCAATTTTTTTCCAAGCACATCTAGTATTTGTAGAGTCAAGACAACTTTCCATAATGGATACAAGGTTACCCAATGATTTAGTTGATACCTACTGGAGCTTATTAAGAACCCTCTTTCAACTGTCCATTAGATGGCTATGCACCAAAGGTTATCCAACATTGGCATGATATGCTCCTAGACTAATGACCATCCCGAGCATAGTACTGCTTCTAGACTATTGTCCATCTTGGACATAGTGCAACCCCTAGACTATTACCCATCTCAAGTTACTACTACCCCTAGACAACCATCAATCCTGAGCTTAGTATTTCCCCTAGACTATTTTCCATCTCAAGCATAGTATCACTCGTGGCCTATTGTCTATCTCAAGTGTTGTACTAATCCTAGACTATTGTCCGTCTTGGGCATAGTGCAGCCCCTAAACTATTTTTCATATTGATCTAGCACCATTTCTTGGTTTAGGCTTAGCATTAGACTAGAGTAGGTTCCAAAATCAGGTTCGATAGGTATCCATCTATTTACAACTATATATGGCATTAAAATTTTATCTCCTAAGAGATTGTTGCATGTTTATAGACCCCTTTCAATTGGAGATAGGGGTAACTAGATGCTCCTTGTTAATTTGGTTTGATACTCTTCCTATCTTTAATCCTTCAACATACTTATAGTCATGGAATCACAGAGGTCTATTTCCTCATATCATGATAGAAATTTTTTTGCATGTTTACATATGAAAGTTATGAATCTTATAGTACATAACATAAATTTAGCTATGATATTGATAGTGGCTAACGTTGCAACCAACAAAATCCTAACAAAATTTAGCCATGGATTTAAGCATGGTTGCCCTAACACCCATTAGTGCTTAAAAATATTGAGTAGATTGGCAATCTTGTAAGTGCTTAGGTAAAAATATTAAAAGAATGCAATTATGGATTCTCCATCTTCCTAAAGTGCGGTAGCATAGCACTACTAACTATCCCTCCTTTACTTCCTTGGGTGAGAGAAGTTTAACTCAATGAAATATTATAGGTGGTAATGATTTGAATTTAACAATTGTTGAGATGGATTGAGCAGCCCCTTTATCACTGATTTCATGCACTAACTTATTGTTCCTTGATTTCCTCAATATTTTCTATGTTAGATAATTTCTTCCACCAAGTGAGAGAAATCTACAAGATGATGAACAATACTAGTTTTCCAAGACTCATATGGTTATACAACCAACTGTAAGGAATTCGTTATTGTAGGTTTTTAAGCAATCTATCTATAATGCACCATTATTCTCACTACATTTTTTTATGGACAAGGTAATAGGTTATGTTGGTATAAGTTCAAGTATTCACTACCACCTCTGTTATAGATTTTTTCTTTTAGTCACCTATCCAAGAAACAAAAGATTGTTGCTAGCTATTGCATGCACTATGATCTCCTTCATTCCTACTTGTCCTTTTATCTTAATCAAAACAACAGGTACTAAGATACAACTCCTAGAACTTGACTAGCTAAGACCAAAATACACAAACTACTTTGCTATACAATTCTTGAGAATTAATCTCTAAAAATTTCATGCTAATATATATCTATTGATTATAGATATGATTAAACAGAAAAATAACTAGTCCATTAATGTATAAAAATGAAGTAACCCAATAAACACCTTTTGGAATTTATGGAAATAAGGAAATCAAATATTGTACAAGGAAAATATAATCATATATGTCAGGAGGTCCTCTAATAAACTGTGTTTTTAGATAAGTAAAATAGATTAGTCTTTCATAAATTGGATGAAACCTCAATAGCCCAAGAATAAAAGTTGCACCAAAGTTTCAGTAAATTGAATGAGGGAAATACAGATGGCAAGACCTTAATGGAAAATAGATGAAGAAAAATGAGGTTGGAATGGAAGAGTAAAGGTAATGAAAAGAATAAGTTGCACTGTTAACCCAATGGCATTATCAAATTAGATTCACCAGTCAAGAATTTGAAATAGCTAGTGATGTCTTGGGTCAAATTCATAATACATTTAGGTAGAGACTATTGTCTATTGTAAGCATCCATTGTAATTCCACTCAAATGTTATGACCACTAATACTATTTCATTTTTCCAAGATTAAAGGATATCATAATAATGATATTTAGAAAGCATGAGGGAAACCGTAGTTGTCATTATTGCAACAATCAAATAAAGAGATTTTTAAACACTTATATCTAAGTTTATATTTGAAAATGGCATTGTAAAATCTAGATTTTAACTAAACCAAAAATTAAGAACTTGGATTTCCTTTGCTTGAAGGTAATGGTGACTATAGAGACAATGGAGGATGCCCTAGCTGAAGCTTGCACTGAACAACTCTTGGAATTTCATCCACAGGTCTGCTTCTCTTTTCCCAAATTTCTCCACACCAAATGAGACCTCTGCAAGTTGATTTAAGGAAAGAGAGATAGGTTTCTCCATGGCATGTTGGCCAAAGTCCCTTTCTTCCATGGGCGATGATTGCAGGGGTTGTTAGGCCTCTTAATACTTTTTTTGTCCTCCAACTTCTTCCTCCTTGGTCGATATTTTTCCCTCGACTGTCCCTCTAGCACTCATCCTTTTTCCATTAAGTTGTTCACAGTCTTCCTTCCCTATTTTGGTTTGATGGAAGAACTGGTATAAATGCCTTCTACAAATGTCTATAGTATGGAAATTTTTATTATTATTTTAAATTCTCGTTGGCATTGGCATTCGATGAGTTCATTGCCTTGTCTATTTCAATTCCCAACCACTTCTTTGTTTAATATAAATGATGAGTATTTTATTATGCATGGCTTAAAATTATTTTTATTTAATATTTCTTAGCTATTCAGTTATAGCTCATTATTTATTATTTACTTGTTTTAACTTCATTTATTTATTTAATTTATTTACTCCTTCATAAACCTTAATAAATTTATCAATTTAAACATAGCCACTTAACTAGAATAATTAGGTTTTATGAACCTTGGGTTGACAAAACTATAGGAATGGTCAACACTAGAATGACACACCATTTACATTTCTCTCAACTAGTAGAACCATAAAATTTGTCTCACTTGCACCCCGATACCTACAACCAATGACAAACCTCATACAAGCCAACAACCAAATAATTAGTCTATGTTAATCCAAACATTTAATGTATTCAACTAAAATAACATATTAAGACCAAAGATCACATTCCATAATAATCCATGTTAATCCAAACATTTAATGCATTAAATTAAAATAACATATTAAGATCAAAGATGGCATTCCAGAATAATAACATCAAGGCTCACAGTTAGTACACACACATGCTTATATATGTCCACATATTAAAATCTAAAGTTCCACCCCTAGTCTAAATTACCTTGGGGCTAGGGGTCATGCAAAATGATTAACAAAGTATCAAAGGGATATGACATAATTAACTACTTGATATTTGTGAGGTGGAAGTCACAAATTGACGTTTCCATTTCAATATTATGAACTTTCTATACATGTCACAAAGGTTATGTTGAGGTTTTTTTGGTGGAGGAATTAATATCTAATGAGACTTGTTTAAAAGTCTTCTTTTAAAGAGATGTTTATTTTTTTCTAGCTAGGTTTTAATTTTTATATTAATATTTTAATAATTTTCTCTATCAATTTTATGGATAATTTTTTAGAATTTGTTCACATTTGTGTTTGTTATTCTAGTACGACATAAGTTTTTATGTTGTCATCATAGAAATGGTTGGATAATGATGATGAGTAAATTGTATGTGTCTACACTACTTAATGTAGTTTTTATTATTAATCACTTTAATTTAGGTAAGAAGATTATGATTATTGTAGCTTTTAGAAAGAGTGTTGGGTAAGTGCACCAAGATGGTTCCCAAAAAGGGGGCTTAAGTGGCCAACTTTTTTCTGAAATTAGGAAATACTGACCTTGGACGTGAAATTGAGGATAGTTACACTCAAAATTTTGAGATGGAACAAAAACAAGGATCAAAGTGCTCTGAGTCTACTTTCTAAACTACTAATTTATTTTGAAAATGGTTGAGATTAAGGGGTTCAACAAAGGGATGTACACAAATTGATGTTGTTTTTGTCAGAAAAAACATAACATAGCAACTCTTGTATGACCTGAGCATGGTGAATTGTTTTTTAGTATTTTTAAAATTGCTACAATCAGAAGTTAACTAACAGTACCTAGTTGGTGCATAATTTTTCAGATAATTTTTTAATGAATATTTGATTTTTTACTAATTTTATAAGTGGGCACTTCCTAAAAAGTAGAATTTTGGCCGTGCTCCCCCTACAAATTTTGGAAAGTAATAGATTTTTTAAAAAAATTATTTTTTAAAATTTGTAGAATGGAGTCACTACTGGATTTGACACCATTTTTTGACAGTCGTTCATTAGTCATTCGACAAATCTCTTTCGAAAGAGCGACGCAATGGCGAAAATTTTTCCTTCGCTATTTTTTTGTCGCAAGGCCGACGACAAATTAAAAGTCGAAATAACAGCGAAGAATCGTCGGTCCGCACCATCGTGAAATACCTCAGGATTTTGTCATAATATCGACAAAAAACTTTGTTTATCCACTGACGAATTACAGCAGAAGTTCATCATCGGTTTGACGAAATCGGCAAGCATTATCGTCGAAACAACATGGAAGTTCGTCGAAAAAGCGACGAAATAGTAAAGTAGTACGATCAAAAGAACACCAAAAGCTCATCAAATGTGTGATGAAATAGGAAAAACTGTCGTCGGAAGGACACCGGATGTTCGTCGAAAGTTCGACGAAATTGACAGAGCGGTGTGATGGCAACGCCGAAATATCATCGAAAGGGCAACGAAATGGGGATGGAGTTACGATGAAATCTTCGTCGCAGCTATAGAAACTTTGTCGATGCTTTCTGTTGATTGGTCACCTATTATCATCGAAATTGTGAGGAATCCTCAAAAAAAATTTTAAAAAAAATATTATATATTCGTGGAAATTTACCATTGCAGAGACTGACAACTGATCATACATACAGACTGCATATTGGTTTGATGCTTGAAACGATGCATTTCTTATATTGAAAAGTGCATTACCTTATTGAGCTTCTCTTTGTTTTGAGTATAGTTTAATATTCTCTACTTAACAAGGCCAACCA
>VDFB02023441.1:0-29335 GCA_007258455.2 Sequoia sempervirens
TACTCCATTGAGTTGGGATCAACTTGAGGATAGAGTTCTACTTGGTCTTGAGATGCTTTGAGATATGGAGCAATAGGTTGATTGCATAAGAGAGCATTTGGTAGCAGTACAGGATAGACAAAAGTATGCCAATGCACATAGAGTGGATCGACAATTCTCAGTTGGCGACAAGGTTTTTCTTCGAGTTTGACCGTGCAAGAGTCCAATCTGTTATGGAAAAGACTCTAAGCTTGTGCCTTGATTTGTTGGACCATTTGAGATTCTAGAGAGGATTGGTCCTATGGCATATTGAGTTGCTTTACTGCTCAGTTTATCATGCATTCATGATGTTTTTCATGTATCAGTTCTTAGACCTCATCATCTTGACATTTCACATGTGCTTGATTGGAATGCATTACAGGTAGAGGACGGGTAGCTATCTTTGCAGCTTGTGGGCATTCTTCAGTGCTAAAGGCTCGTCCTCAGGGGCCGAGACGTTGATCAGGTGAGGGTACAATGGGATCCTATCAATGAGGCATCAGCTACTTGGGAGGATGCAATACACATGCATGAGCTTTATCCTTATCTATTTGCAGGCCTCTAGGAGTAAGCCTTATCCTAGGGGGGAGGATGTAGTGTCCCTCCAGTTTTGACACTATGTTTTAGTTTGATTCAACTTGATAGATAGATGCTTTAGTTGATTATGATACTATGTTGTTTTTACACTCTGTGGATGATACATTTGACATCCTAACTATCTAGTTGTGTTTGTGTGATGATGTTGTGATAGACATGTATGTGATATGGATTTTGTCGCTTATGAGTTTTCATGTGGGTATCGTGTTGAAATGGTTGTTTCTAATTTATGATGTTCATCAATTTTGGTAAAGAAGACAATGTAGCACTACCCACTCATGAGTACCCTGCTACATTGTGATTCTTCTTCATGGTGTGTTTTCTAATATAAGTATATATGTTTAACAGTCATGTTTCATGTAGATATAGGTACTGGGTATTGGCTCCACCTACTTGTTAGGTCTAATCATACCCTAATTCAATAAAATTATGTTGATATGAAGGTATTGACAGGTCCTTATTGAACCATCATTCTTTATTGAACGAGTACCTATTTGTTACCCTTCTTTGTTGTCTAGTTTGTTTATGTTGTGTCGTATTTGTTTGTATTAATTTTTTTGGGAATTTAATATTTAAGTTCAATGATTATCTGTTAATATATTTATATTTGATTAAATGTGTAGACACCTAAATGACCTAGGCTTGCAAGCTTCATTTTTACCACTTTCGTCCTAGCATAATTATGGCATTTAATTATGTCCCTGGTCCACATTCATCTATTAGTTAAATAATTCATAATTATTTAATTAATTCATGTCCTCTTATTCCCCATGATTATTAAATAAATAAATCTTATTTATTTGTTAAATACATCATTAATTATCTAAGTCTTCCCCTAATTAAATAAATTTCTAAATTTATCTAATTACCTTTCTTCATTTATTTCTTCCTGATTATTAAATAAAAAAGTCTTATTTATTTATTTAATATGTCACTAATTGTCATAATTAAATGAATTGATTAATTTATTTAATTATTGATCATATCTGCTAAATTAAATAATTATCTTTAATTATTTAATTGACAAAATTAATATTCCTCTCATTTTAAATAAATGAAATTATTTAAAATGTCATCACAATCTTAACTAACAGTCCATTTTGGTAAATAATCTGAAAAAGATTATTTATTTGTCTCACAAAATCCATATTTTGAGTTGATTTAATTCAAATTAGTGGCTTTCTTCCAAAAAACAAATAAAGCAAGCAGGTTCTTGATTTTATCAAAATTTCTTTTCAATCCATCTTTTATAAATCTCACAAAGCAGGCTATCTTTATCTTCTCAATTTTGAAAATCTTTATTTTCAAAATTAATTATCTCCTTTTTTCTCCACCGCTGATCTGATTTTCTCAAATGACATCTTGACCACTCACTTAAGGATTTTTCCCTAACCGTAATTAGGGATTATCAGATTGAATCTCATCCTCTAGTTTTAGGTTTCTGTCAAGAGTCGATCTCGTCCGTCCATTCAAAATTGTGTTTTCTATAAAATGACAATTTTGTTTAGAATTTGGGGACCACTTCGTTAATATAGGCATTATAGTCATTTATCATTTATAGTCATTTAGCATTCATAGTTATTATTTTCATTTATCATATTTTCATAGGCATAGGAATTTAAGATTCAAATCCTTCAAAGCTTGTTTAGGACAATGGCATAGTCAAGATTGCTCACACACTCGATCTGAGGGCAACACAAATCAACAAGTTAGAAGGTGTAATGGAGATCAACCATGGAGATTAAAGACACTGGGTGAGATTGTTTTATTTTCTGTGTTTTCATTTACTTTCCTTTGCACTTTATTACTTCTTTGGGTTTATTGTGTTTTCAATTCATTGAATCTAATCCTTAGAAAAATAACCCTTAGTTACATTGGTGAACCTAACATGAACACAACTCTATTATTTGCTATTATTTTCGTATGGTTTTTGGGTGTTTTCTGTCATTTTTACAGGTACAGGTGTGGAGCGATGCAGTCATTTTAAAAAAAATCATGACACATATGATGCGTCGCGACGCATTAGAAGCCCAAAACGCCGCAATCGCTCTGTCTCGCCCCAATTGCATCTTGGAAAGCTACATTTGAGACCCCCGAGCCACATTCAATACACAGAGCGACACATTCATTATGTCACAACGCATTCGCTCGGTCACGATGCATTTTCCTGGTAATCTTTTCTTCTCATTTGCATTCAAATTTTTGAGGTCTTTCTGTTCTTTTTTTTTTTTTAGCACTCAATTTTTTTCTACATTCTGATTAGTAGGGGCTTTCGTGTTACTAATCATGTTTCACAGCATGTGGCGGTTATATTTTATGGGTCCAAGACTGGTGGATGAAATTGATAACTTGTGGTTTTGCAACTCCGTTAGTCAAAGACTCATTTCTCAAACAATGTGTTTGCGATTTATAGTGTAGAAAACACTTCCTTTGGTGCTTTTTAAATGGATGTGTGTTTGATTCTACCTGATTATGCTTGAAGGTGATAGGTGATTATGCTCTCACCTTGTGAAAACTAGGTGATCAGAAAACTAGACCCATCTTATTTTGTGTCACCCTCACGATTTGGTAATCGAAGTATCCTCTCCCCTTGCGCACTTGTGCGATCCTGGGTGTAAGAGAAATAGTTACTAACTCTAGAACTTGGGCCTATTCTAGTGGGAAAAAGTACTCACCCCAGAATGACTCAGACTGGTAGCACCCTAACACCGAGGGACTTCCAGCCGGTATATAAAAGTGGATTGTTGGGAAAAGCCCAAGAATCACAAGTGTGGTTCTGACGAGATGGATCCAAAAGGGGACTCTCACCACATGGATCATGCCCCACAAATGGAATGCCCGTATTAAACACCTCTTGTCTTAGTGTCCAACCATTCTATTGGCTGTTGCTTGATATAGTGCAGGGTATAGTATCATGCCCGAAGACACTCACTACTGATCCCCTTGAGTAGAGATAGCAATTCTTGGGATGTCATTACCCAAAGAATCTGAATTTGGTGTGCTCAAATGACGTTAATGAGCTGTGGAGGGGAGCCAATGCCACCAAAATTCTAAGCTATCTACTCTCGAGAAGGAAAGGTGTTTATCACCAATCCGGGGTATATCGGTGGGCTATATCAAGTATACAAACCCTTGGCCTATTGGCCTTCTAGGATTGTACTTGTCTTATGTGTGATTGCTTTTATTCAAAACATTGTGTTTGTCAAGTGCTTTCTGGTTTCATCAAATTTACAGTTCTAAACAAAACATTCAACACCAAATAGATCAAACTTGCTATCAAAACAACAAGAAAATCAATTTTAAACAAAACTATGTCGCATCTGTTGAATCGCAATCAATTTTCTGCACCGTAATTGCTCTGTTAAACTGCATTTGACATTTAAAATGCCGCATCTATATGTGTCACGACGCATCTAAACACTACAAAGCCGCATATGAAAAATCGAGTCGCATCTGACAGTCCAAAAGCCGTAATCGCAAAAACAAACTACATTTGACAAACTGTGACACATTCGCAGCTTCAAACGACACATTCACCTGTCATGAATGAAACCTTGAAACAAATCCAAATTTGAGTCCACACTTTGTCAGTATTTTGTCAAACAGAATTTCCAAAGGAATCCTGTCAGAAACCAATTTTGAAATTGCTCAAAACTTTTGTCCATTAGTTTGCATTTTCTTCACCATAGGTTTCACCATTCATTATTTTTAGGTGCATACATTTGACATTAGTTTGTCCCTAGGCTTCAAATCATTGCATACTTTGGATTAGATAAATCTCAGCACCAATTCGCAAAAGTCATTATTTTCGAAACTAGGTTATCTTGGACTTCACCACCATTATCTTTTTCAGTCATTGTCCCTGTTTGTGAGATTTTTTCCAACTCAAAAGTCTAGTTAGAAAAACTGAGTAGTCATATTGGCCTTGTCATCTTGTTATTTTCAGCAAAGTCCTTTAGTAACCAAAATCGAAAACAAAAGTCAGTTTAGAAGTGATTAGATATCCTTGTCTTAAATTGCATTATAGGTTTAGACATTGCATATTTTATTCCCAAAAATCCAAAAACATTACACATTTTAGCCGTCATTTTGAACTTAGACTTCACATAGTGTCATCCTTGCATTTAGTTGTCATCTCCATTTTGAGCAATATCATTTTATGGTGGAAACTAGACTCCAAAAACAAAAGAGACAAATGGAAAACTTTCGACAAGACCCCACGTCCACTGTCAACAATCCCACATACGATCCAAACTAGACTTTTGATGATCCATTTTCCAACACAAAGGACCAACCTCTCACAACAACACCCCCCCTCATCAAAAAGTTCATTTGAACTATTCTTGCGTAAAGATGAATACGGTCAAATACTTGAGGAAAACCTAGAGGTAGTGGCACAAGATCCAGAGGCCTCTCAATTTGTCGAACAAATGGTCCTGTATGATAGAGATAGATACTTGGCCATACTCTTAAGTCAAGGAGCCAAATTACCTAAAGGATTCAACATCGACACATTGAGATCAACATCCCCGGACCCTAAGATCAATAACATACATAACTTTTCAAACAATGGTCAACCTCCAAACACTACAAGCAATACCTTATTTGACACTACAATGACAGTACATGCTACTCCCAACATCTCAAACACCTCCAACTGAATAAATGGAACATCCATTGGAGGATCACAATCGGCCACAATTCCCCCAACATCCACGACACTGTCACAATTGGTTGGAACCGCCTATGGCCCCTCGGCAATGTGGGAAAATTATTCAAACCCTCTCTTTACCGCAATGGTAAATGTCACGGGGGCATCATCAAGTCACAACAATCCCCCCTTGACAACCACATCTAGTACCATGAGTACACCTTCAACACACCCTCTCATTGGTATCTCACAAAATCCTTTGGGGGGAGGCAAATGACATGTATTCATTCAAGGACAACAACAAAATGTTAACACACCAACATAGTCAAATGTCATTTCCTCCCAAGGATCAAATGCAAACATACCCCTTGCACAAAATCAACAATTTGGACAAGGTAGTCAACAAACACAACCCATGACATCATTCACAAATCAAAATGTTCATGGTCACCATATTCCCCAAATATCAACACAAATGGCTGGGGGACATATTCCAACCTACTCATCCCACGTTCATACTCACCAACATACACCCAACTCTAACTTCCAGTACCAACAACACACCAATCCACACACATCATACATGTCACAACAATCCATATCACCACAATTCACCAATATTCATGCACAACAAATAGGGACCTATGGTGTACCAGGCAACCCAACACATGGGACCACAAATGATCCTGTTATGGATGCCTTACAAATGCGATTGATGGGTTTAGAGAAAACTATCCAAAACATATACGTATCGGGCAAGAAATTGGAAATATCATATGATCTAAACGTATACCCATTCGACATGAGCTTATAAATGCCTCCATTTCCTTTGAGATATGTGTCACCCAATTTCACAAAATATAGAGGCAAGATAAACCCCATTGAACATGTTTACGAGTTTGCAACTAATTGTATGGACATCGCTTATGAACAAACATACTTGATGAGACTTTTCTCTAAAATTCTGGCGGCTCCTACCCTTGAATGGTTTTCCAATCAAAAGGATATCCAAACATGGGATGAGCTTAAACAAAAATTCATAAAAAATTACACGTACAACATCAACATGGATACCTCTATCACTAGCTTGTGCAATCTCATGCAAGAGGATGCTGGTGAGACTTTCATCCCATTCTTTCAAAAATGGAGAAGTCTAGCTAGTCGGTGTCATATTGATATACCCAAAAGGGAAAAGGTTGACATGTTCGTGCAAACACTTCTTGGGCCCCTAAAATATGCATTGCAAGTACATTGCTGCACAAACTTCATAGACTTAGTTGAAAAAGGGGTCCAAATTGAGAAAGCCCTTTATCGCAAAGGGAGAACTAAGATACAGTCCCAAAAACACAAACGCCAATCCACCCGTTGACAAAAACAAATATTGGGTTAAAAACAAACACGTTACAAATGACGGTGTTGTTGACGCCAAGACTGCAAACATCGTGGGTCCTGTATTGGCCCTAAAAGGGGTTCAACAACAAAACAAACCAACAATGACATTGACACCTTCTCTCAATGTCCCTTCAAATAACTAGAGTGGCCAAAACAATCAGGGACAATACCATTAGATGAGACAATTTCCTAAAGGTCACACATACACTTCTTTGGGTGAACCCATTGAGGAAGTCCTCAAGAAATGCCTCCAGACTGGTGTCATCACACTTCAGGAACTAAAACCATATGACCTAGGACAATTCAAACCAGCATGGTGGGACGATAATGCATTCTACGATTATAATCGTACAAAAGGACATAAAACCTCTAACTGTCGACAGTTGAAAAACCTAGTACAAGATCTTATCAAAAGCTGTATCATTGAGTTAGGCGGATCTCAATTTGCCTCCAATTCAGATCATACTATCCATAAGAACCCATTGCAAGACCATGGTTCTCATAATGCTTCCACCTCAGGTCCACAGACAAACAATATTCAAGCTAACTTCGCCCGAGCCAAGTATGACTATTCTAGTGGACCAATTATAAATAATGTACGAACTGATGACGAATACATCAACACCATTATGATCAAGAGGGCACCTCAGTGTAATGCTACTACTCGAAGTGGCAAGGTCACCATAGTTGGTCTATCTCCCGCTAGGAAACCCAAACTTACCATACCTAGACCATCTGCTAAATAGTCAAAACCCACCCTGACCAAAAAGTAGGGGCAACCCAAAAGTGAGTTCAACCTTATCGACCAGCTAGGCAAGACTCCCGCGCAAATCTCTATACTTGAGCTGCTTCGTATCTCTCTCACGCACAAGGATATACTAGATAAAACCCTGCAAGAGTCGTCAGTCCCCAAGGACATATTTTCAATCAATTTGATACCATGGTGGGATACCTCACTACGCCTCACCATGTCGCCTTCTTAGATCAAGACTATTCATCACCTAAAACCAACCACAACGATGCCTTGCACATAGAAACATTTGTCCACAAACACAAAATTAGACAGGTTTTAGTAGATGGCAGAGCAGGATTGAACATATGCTCCCTCAAGCTGGTTAAGGCTCTAGGATTCTCCGCTGCATGCGTAAACCCAACAAAGAGTATAGTGATCAAAGCATATGATGACGAAGAACGCTCTTCACGTGGCGTTATCTCTCTCCCTATCAGAGTGGGACCAATCATTGTGGACACAACCTGCCAGGTCCTAGATTTGGAACTACCATACAACATCTTGCTCGGTCGTCCATGGATCCATGCCTTAAAAGTTGTTCCATCCACATATCACCAATGCCTAAAGTTTCCATTTGATGACACAGAAATAACCATATATGGAGACCCTGACCCTTTCCAATATTGTACAAACTTAAGGGGTATCTCTGAAAACTAAGTACCTATTAACCGAGATGCACCTGGCTCCTCATCATCCAAATACATTGACCCATCCGCTCTCACATCATCTTCCACATCCGCTCCATCCATGTCTTCTACCATACCACCACCTTCCGCAAGCCCTAAGGCTAAATCCACTATCAAGATCTAGGACCTTGGTTGTGGAGAATTCAAATTGCACACATCATACAACATAATGACAATACCCAAGTCACCAAAGGTCTATAGTAGGCCATGTTTCAGAATGGAAGCCCAAATTATTTTTAGGGTTCCACCAAAAATAGTTTTCATCAAATGGGGGGACATGAGTAATGAGGACTTTGTTGACATCACATGATGGATCTATAAGGATACTATCACACTACCCCCATTACCAGTTCAAAAATATGGCAAGGGTTATGATATAATGAGGGCTAAGGGCTACGATGGTACTAGTGGCCTGGGCAGAAATAAAGCTAGTCGAAGAGAGCCCATAGAACCTTTCAAACTACCAAAGTATCTTGGATTAGGGTTTGGACTGCCCGATTACGAAGATTGACGTACCTCTGGACCTTCAAGTGAGCAAGTACATGCTTCAGACAATGTCGAGACTACTAGGGAAACCCTCACCAAAACTGACTCCCAAGAGTGGTAATTTGGCTCAGAACGATCCCTAAGTGACTATTGCCTAGATGATCTATTTTTCGAAGAAGGGGAACTAACCTCTGAACAAAGATTTTGGAAAACATTTAAAATTGATCATGCACCAAATAGTCAAACTCCCATTACCACCCCCCATGATTTACAAACCCCACTATTTGAATCCCATCAGTCCAAACCATCTGAATTACCAAATGACATTGATAATCATGACTCTAGGTCCTTCACCCCTTATTTCGACAACGAATATGAGACAAGCGAAGGGGAATATTGGATAGAATCCGATGTGGAGTTGGATGATGATAACCTCATCTATAATATCACTGAATCTATCTGCATGCTTTCTGCATCCTCCCCACAATTCACCAACACTGATGATGGCATTTCCCTAGTTTATCCTCAACTAGTCGATTGGGACCAACAAGGCCCACCAATCCTGGATACATTTTAGAATGATGAGGAAATTGTAGAATTTATGGGATTACATGAGGACATACCTAATGGTGATCACAAGGTAGGATTTGCTATTGATCTAGATTGCACGGCATACTTCGGCGAGACTACTCCATCCTCCAGTTGCAAAAGTAAGAATAAAAATAAAATAAAAAATGAAACTTCTCTAGGTGAAAATCGAAAGGTACCTTTTGACAATAAAATAGTAAAAACAAAGGATGTATCTGTGAGTGAAAACCTCTCTGAGGCGCCCAAAGATGGAGGATTGGACTTTCTTCCTGTGGAACAAGAGAAGTCGGCTATGCTAGTAGAAGATACCATAGAAGATAACATATTGACTATAGAAGATCCCAAAATGGTCCTCTTTACTGCATCATTGACTGAAGAAGAGAGGCCAGAATTTCATAAATTCTTTATTGAACGTAAAATAAACTTCGCATGGTCCTATGCAGACATGCCAGGATTAGACCCAGAACTGGTCCTGCACCATCTGCCACTATTGCCTAATGTCAAACTAGTCAAGCAGAAGTTATGCAAAATGCACCCTCAAGTCGCTCTATTGGTCAAGGCAGAGTTGAAGAAACTTCTAGACGTTGGATTCATCCGGTCGATTGACTATGCAGAATGGATATCTAACTTGGTGTCAATAACAAAACCAAATGGGTTGATCCGCGTCTACATAGATTTTAGAGATCTAAATAAGGCATGCCCAAAGGATGACTTTCCTTTACCCAACATTAACATCATAGTTGACCTTACAACATGATATGAGATGTTATCCCTCATGGATGGTTTCTCCGGCTATAATCAGATTCACATTGCCCCAGAAGACCAGCACAAAACAGCATTTACTTGCCCATGGGGAACATACTGTTGGAATGTCATGCCCTTCAGTCTCAAAAATGCAGGCGCCACATATCAAAGGGCTATGACTACAATCTTCCATGACAAGATGCATAAGATAATGGAAGATTATGTAGATGACCTATTGGCTAAATCAGCAACTAGGAAAGATCACCTCAGGGTTTTAGACATAATTTTCAAACGACTGCAAGAATACAAACTCTGACTAAATCCTAAGAAATGTGTCTTTAGTGTAACATCAGGTAAACTCTTGGGCTACATAGTTTCTCGAAGAGGCATTGAGGTTGATCCAGCAAAATTCAAATCCATCATAGACATGCCTCCTCCCAGAGGAATCAGTGAACTCAAGACTCTACAAGGCAAGGTACAATCTATTTAGTGCTTCATAGCCCAATTGGCTGACAAGTGCCACCCATTCCAATACCTGTTGTACAAGGCTATCCCCTTTGTGTGGATAGACAAATGTCAAGAAGCCTTTCAACAAATCAAAGACTACCTACTATCAACACCAGTTCTCATGCCTCCCATTCATGGAAAGCCATTGATCCTATACATCTCGACAACTAGTTTAGCACTGGGCGCATTATTAGCACAAAATGACCAAGAAGAAAAAGAAAGAGCTATATACTATATTAGTCAGACGTTGGTCGGGTATGAGCTGAACTACACACCAATTGAATGAGCTTTCCTAGCTGTGGTCTTTGTAGCACAAAAACTAAGGCATTACATGCTAAGCCATCAGATGCAGCTGGTAGCAAAGATTGACCCCCTAAAATATTTGTTGAGCAGGGCAGCATTAATAGGATGTCTGGAAAAATGGGTCATGATTCTAAGTGAATATGATATTCAGTGTGTGGAAAGAAAGGCAATAAAAGGACAAGTCATTGCAAACCAACTAGCAGATGCACCTTTGCAAAGTGATCACCCGCTAGTGGAAAATTTTTCAGATGAGTCGATATTCCATATAGAACCTAAGGCACCTTGGCGACTCTATTTTGATGGATCACACACAAATCATGGCTCAGGGGCAGGAATCTTGTTTATCACCCCTCAAGGAGACTCCATTCCTAAGTCTTTCTGCATTGCATTACCATGCACAAACAATGTGGCAGAATATGAGGCATTGGTTACAGGACTAAGAATGGCAATAAAATAGAAAATTAGAACACTACATATCTATGGAGATTCTCAGCTTGTCATCAACCAAGTTAATGATGACTATGACACAAAAGATAAGAAGTTGATGCCCTATAAGCAAATGGTTGATAGTTTCCAAATGTATTTTCATATGGTAACTTTTGAACAAGTTCCAAGAACACAGAACAAAGCAGCGGATGCAATGGCTACGATAGGCTCTCTCCTCGACATCTCAAGCAATCTGCCACAGTTGGAGTTTCTCATAGAACAATTGTTGGTTCCTGCCTATGACATTTCAGAATCAGAAATGGTCTGCGAACTTGTTGGTCCCAACTCTCCTTGGTATCAAGACATTCATGACTACCTTAAGTCCCAAACCCTTCCACCCAACCTATCCAATAGCCAAAAGAAGTCCTTCATTAGAAAAGTTGTGAGATATGCCATCATCAGTGACACCCTTTACTGTCATAGCTTTGACAATACCCTCCTTAGATGTCTCGACACTAACGATGCGAGTACAACCTTACGCGAAGTACATGATGGTATATGCGGATCTCATTCGAGTGGTCCTACTCTAGCTAAGAAGATAACAAGACTTGGCTACTATTGGCCAACCATTGAAAAGGATGCATTAGAATATGTCAAGACTTGTCACAAATATCAAATTCACAGTGATTTGATCCATGCCCCCACACAGGAACTTCGGCTGATCACCTCTCCTTGGCCCTTTGCTCAATGGGGACTCGACCTCTTGGGTAAGATCCATCCAACCTTGTCCAATGGCCATAAATTCATTATCACCGCCACTAAGTATTTTACAAAATGGATTGAAGCCATCCCATTGACATATATTACCAGCAAACAAATATCCAAGTTCATCCTTAACTACATCATTTGTCAGTATGGCCTTCCACAATCCATCATCACTGACAACGGACGTCTGTTTAAAAACCAAGACGTTCGTGAGTTATGTGAGCGATTTCACATCCAACACCATTTTTCATCTCCATATTACCCACAAGGAAATGGTCAAGCTAAGGCGTCGAATAAAACCATTGTTAAAATCCTTAAAAAGATAGTCAATGACACTAGCCGTGATTGGCACATACAACTCAATCTTGCTCTGTGGGCTTACCGCACTACCATTCGTATGCCTACAGGAGCTACTCCATTTGCCCTGGTCTATGGTGTTGAAGCAATATTGCCCATTGAGGTCGAAATTCCTTCGTTATGAGTCTCCCTAAAGGGTTTAATTGATGAGGAAGAGTACAGACAATCGCGCTTGCACGAGTTGGAGATGCTAGAAGAAAGAAGGCAGAATTCCCTAAACCATCTACAAGCATATCAGAACTATCTCTATTGTAGTTACAATAAGAGAGTCATGGTCAGGAAATTTGACATTGGTGACTTAGTCCTAATGCAGAACCCTAAGAACCAAGCTGACAAAGAAAAGCCAGGAAAGTTTGAACCAAATTGGTTGGGTCCTTATGTCATCATCTCTTCTTTTGGTTCTAGAGCCTATCAGCTGGCGACTCCAAAGAGAGAACAATTGACAGAGCCTATCAATAGTCTACATCTCTAGAAGTTCTACGGATAGCATCAGGAGATCGAGCTAAGAACAACAAAAATACAAAAAAAAAATTAGAAAATGATAAAAAAATTGTTGCTTTGATGAAAACCTAGAAAACAGGTGTCTCGGCAACAATAAAAAAATAAGAAAAAAAACAAAATAGTAAAAAGAAAAATTTCGTCCAACAGTGAAAACCTGGCAAACATGCACTTTGGATAGGTACCATGGTGAAAACCTGGCAAACAGGTGCCATGCATAACTGATCATTGCTCTACCATCTACTGTCACTTTTTCTGCCTTCACTTAGGATGGAAAACATCTCACGCCATTATCACGCCAGTCAACATGACATTATACCCTTCCTTTCATGGTTGATAAATGATTGACATTGAGTCTTGACGACTGACCATATAGTAAACCAGCAACATCCCATCCATATTCCTTAAAGTTGGCTAAGTCTTGGACCTGACTGGGGGCAATATTTGTATCATATAACTACAGTGGATGTCACATACAGCTTCGGAAAACATCATAAAATATTTTGAAAAAAGACCTAAACATTGAAAAAGTCTTGAAAAAAAACCTAAACATTGAAAATGTCCTGAAAAAAGACAAAAACATCATAAAATGTCCTGAAAAAAGACCTAAACATTGAAAAAGTCCTCAAAAAAGACCTAAACATTGAAAATGTCCTTAAAAAAAGACCAAAAACATCATAAAATGTCCTAAAAAGGACAAAAACATTGCAAAAAAGTCTTTAAAAAAGACCTAAAAATCATAAAATGTCCTGAAGAAAACCACAACAAAATATCAGACTGCTCGAAGAACACGAACATAAGGTCATCTCTTATTAAAGTATGTCATGTCAAATCAATCAATCTTTGTCATTTGTCTGAACTACATTGTCTCTGCGCATTTGCTACATAGGCAAGACTCACATTTGAGTCCCTGAGACATTAGGTCAGTCCATTTAGGTTTGTCACAATAAATCATGATGCAATCTTTGGTCATCAATACAAATTCATTGGCCGTGTCGAACTACGAGGTCTTTGAGTGTATGACGTAGGTAAGGCCATCTGTTGATGAGCCCCCAAGGCCGCACTAGGTCAGTCCATTAGGGTACATGACATCACACTGGCACACACATCAAAAAGTCTTCAAGACAACGAAAATATTTCCCAAATGAACAAAACTCATAAGGAAAACTATGAAAATCATTTATCACAACATGACAGATCTCATTGGCACATATCATCATGATAATATTGGTATATAGTCAAACACAAGTCAAACTCGATCAAAGCAAGTCAAATCATCATAACCTGTCAAACTATCAACTTTAGGTTAATCTTCAGATGTGTCCTTCTGAAAGATAGTCTCATTCATTCATGCCTTAGGATGTGTCCTTCCTAGGCATAGTCACTGTCATTCAGCATTTCACGGGATCCTCTTGGTATCTAAGGATCACTTCTCTTAACATCAATTTTCTTTAGATGTGTCCTTCTAAAGAACCAACTCTGTCATCTATGCCTTAGGATGGGTCCTTCCTAGGCATCGTCATCATCTCGAGGGACCCCTTTTCAACTGTTAGGGATCAAATCCTCTTGACATTAAAATTATTTAGGATGTGTCCTTCCTGAATTTGGCAAATTTGGACATTTTTCGTCTAAGCATCATCAAAGCTTTGACACTCGGGCATCTTATCATCATCAAATCTGACATTCTAACAATGGATATCTAGACGCACTTGACAAACACTTGACAATTGCCTTTTAGTTTTTTATCATGTTATTAGTTTTTCAGCGAGATCCCACTAAGCAGGATTTAGAGAAGCAACGATGTATCATGACGATTGACACACATGACTACTAGTTTCTTAGTGAGGTCCTGATTCTGGGATTTACAAAACCACAAGGGCTCTATTTTTTTCTCTATTTTGAAAATCATGTTGCTAGTTTCTCAAGGATGTCCTGGAAATAGGATTTAGAGAAGCAACAACGTTTTAGGATTTTTTCTTTGTCTTTTTCTGCTTGTGGTTGATTATGTCAAAAAGACTGGGGCAATCGCACTCTAGTCTGAATCATGATCATCCTTGTCTGTGACTACTTGTCTTATGTGATGGTACGACCTTGCACACCTTGATTTATGTGATATCATGGTGTTTGTTGGCCATTACAACAGTTTTCCTAATGATGATTAAGAGCAATAAATATTAAAGTCCTATGGTAAAGTTTTGAAGGATTTGGTTTAGGAACTAACATGCATCTCCATCAGTTTGGTCCTCTTCTCTCATCAGTCTGGTCATCTTCTATCATCAGTCCAACCATCCTTTTTCATTCATCTCTTGATGATATCCTATGACATACAAAAATATGAGTGCATACATGATCATATAAACATTGCATTAGGTCCATACATACATCATCCATAGCATTTACATAATCAAAAAAAGTGCATTAACATAATCATCAACATTGCACCCATTTCATAAATACATTATGCATATTTTTATCATCATCATCTCATATAAGTAAGCACTACATCATCATGGCATCATAATCATAAGAACACATCATAGGACATACATGACATCATAAATTAAGCATCATACATAGGACATCACATCATATGCATAAATCAAAGATCACATAACACAAATGTAGGCCACATCAAAACTACATCATCATATAAATACCATCTCAAAAATGTACAATGTCATAGGATAGAGTCAACAGATATCCCAAAAATGGAGCTCGCAGGCTCAATAATATACATAATGTGTCATAATAACAACCATGCCCTTAGGGTAGACTCTCATCATCCCCTCATGGCAAAGAATGTGGAGGTGGAACCTCTGTCACTGGTAGAGAAATCATAGGTGGACCTGTAGCAACCTCTGTCTATGCTACCTGTGGAACTGAGAATGAAGGTGTCATCTCCATGGTAACAAACATATGTGATGTCACTGCTGCGTGACTCTAAGAGGTAGACGGATCTACCACGGGTGGCTACCTCTGCACTGAACCAGTCAACCCATGACTATGGCTCGAATGGTGACTCGGGGTGTGCCGGCGTGAGTGATGTGACCTGTGCATTGATGTGTGCCCTGTCGAGGTAGATCCTCTGACACTGGTGTGACTCCTGCTGCCACTGGCACTGCCTGATCTGTGGCCACTGCCTATCCTTTTCTAGGACTGTGACAAGGTAGGATCCTGTCGCTCAGGTGGCACTACCTACTCATACAATTTCTTGTACTGACCCAGCCTCATGCTCACCCTAGCTAGCTCATGAGCCATATCCCCTGTGGGCCCTGTACATAATGCCACAAACTGTGTGCACCACTGGGCCGAGTCTTGCTGGCAGATCACTGCCTGATCCCACTCTATTCGGACTACCTCTAACTCTGACTACAAGGCTCTAACCTGGGCCATGATCTCATCTAGTCTCCTTTGTAGGTCTTCCACCCTCTGGTCGGTCGTGGCATCATGGGGCAACACTGAACTGGAGGGTGTCTCCTCCTCGCCCTCTACCATCCGCCATCTAAGCAGTCTCTCAGCCTCATCCATGGCATCATCCTCATCATCATCATCATCAGCCACATCCTCTACCACTGCCATGTCCTCCTCATGTCTCACCTCCTCTACCACATCCTCCACATGTCTCTCCTCCTCCCCCTCATGTCTCTCCTCCTTTGCCTCCTCCTCCTGTCTCCCCATCTCCACCTCATCCTCCTGTCTCTCCTCACACTCTCCCTCCTTCCTAGGGTGCTCCTCTCTCTCCCCCTCCTCACCAACCTTAGGGATAGCATCTAATGCAATGCTCACCACGCACTGTTGCACCCTCTAGCCTTGTCTCTGACCATCTCACCATCGCCTCTGACCGTCTCTACCATCATCTCCCCCTGCCTCTGTCTCTGTCATCATCTCCCCCTACCTTCATCTCTACCTTCATCTCCATCCCTACCTCCATCCCTCCCCCAACCTCTACCCCTATCACTACCTCTGCCTCTTCGTCTGGCTCTTGACACACGAGGTATCACTGACTGCCTATCCACATGAGCTAGCCCATCAGGATCTGTCAACGACACTGGTCTGTGTGCCTGCCACCATAAATCATAGTCCGTTGTGGTCTCAAGATCGGCTATCCACCTCTCCATCCCCATGCCTGGGCTCCTTGCCCATCAATCTACTACTCTGTGAAGGCCACTGAATGGCTAGTCCCCAAGCATACTCTCTCGATGACTGGGCATACTCGGCTGTCCCTGCAGGAGTGCACCCTGTTGCTCTTGAACTATTATAGTCATTTATCATTTATAGTCATTTAGCATTCATAGTTATTATTTTCATTTATCATATTTTCATAGGCATAGAAATTTAAGATTCAAATCCTTCAAAGCTTGTTTAGGACAATGGCATAGTCAAGATTGCTCACACACTCGATCTGAGGGAAACACAAATCAACAAGTTAGAAGGTGTAATGGAGATTAGCCATGGAGATTGAAGACACTGGGTGAGATTGTTCTATTTTCTATGTTTTCATTTACTTTCCTTTGCACTTTATTACTTCTTTGGGTTTATTGTGTTTTCAATTCATTGAATCTAATCCTTAGAAAAACAACCCTTAGTTACAAAATGCTTATGGTTATGTTTGTGGTTTAATTTATTAATTTAAATTAAATTAAATATTTATTTTAAAAAGTGAAATTTAATTTTGTAAAGTATTTAATTAAATATAATTGTTGATTTAGTTGTACAAATGGGATTTACATGGAAGGTAGATATTTTAAAAGATGTTTTCATTATGTTATAGATTTCTGGATTTGGAGTTGAAAATTTTGATTTGAAGTTAAAAGGGTAAGTTAGAATTGAATGAATAATTGTGAATGCATAATTGACTATCAGTTAAGTTTTATGATGGAGAGTTAATTAAATGCATTAAAATCTTTGGGGGTTGCAATTTTTCATTCACGAGAATAATCTGGAAGAACTTTCACGGCAGCAGTTTTAAGATTATTTTGCACAACAGTTACTCTAAAAATTTTATCTTAGAATTGGTTTGCAAACATAACATTGAAGCTGGATTGATTTGAATTTCTTCATCAAGATCTGGTGAATTTAAAGCGGAATTGACAGAAGTTTCAGAAATTATTTCTAGCCAACCATCAAGCTTTAAACAAGTTTTCTTCTTTCGTTTTAATTCTTGTGCTGAATTTTAAGAATTTGATGTTGAATTTTGTTGTTCTATAAAGAAATTGTTTTGCTGAACCTGCATAAACAATAAAGAAATAAAATTAGAAGAGTATTTGAAATTTAAAGAAGAAATAAATAAATAAAAATGAAATCTGTAAATGCTCAATTTCAAATCTGAACTTTTTAGTAATGGTTGTAAGAATTAGAAAATGTTTAATGGAAACACATTTCCAGTTTGTTGTTATGTATTATGAAAGTTTTTTATTCCTTTGTTTTTAAGAGATTCATCCCTTCCATTTGTTCTTTAATCGTTATCATCTTGCTTTCAAATCTGGTTTATCCTTATCTGGGTATATCTAGTGACATGCAATTAAATATGAAATTTGATGTTTCCTTCTATGTTTGAAGATTTAGATTTAAAAAAAAATGGTTCTTGTATTATGCATGTAATATAATTTATATAATTTTTGGTTTTAAGATTAATGTTATAATTCTTAAACTTTTTATTTTATGATACCTGTACATGATACATATTGCTTATTCAGTAAGTTGGACGTCTAGTGAATAAAATTGAAAATTTCATTATTTTTACATAATTATATGATGTATTGATTTGTTAGTCTCTGATTGAGTAATCGGCTCATACCTTAGTTGAAAATTCAAGGTGAAATAAATGCCTTACCAGTGATGAGTAATCACCACTTAAAATCGTGACCATTCTGATAGCGATTGTTTTTCTTGTATTTCAATTTTCTTAAAGGAGATTGAGATTCATTAAGAAAAACATTGAAATAAGTTTTGTAGTGAATTCACTGTTTCATAAAATCAAATTTAATTTATTTGCATGCAGTTTTATTTGGATATCATATAAAACCCATTTTTGCGTTTATGAAATTTAGGAGTAAAATATGTATACTTGGAATGTTATGGCCTAACTAAGGTGATGCCTTAGTTTAAAAAAAAAAAAAAGGTTTTTAAAAGATGATACTTTACTGCCAATGTGTATTTTCAATAGCTGAGATCCCTTATGCGTGCCTTAGTGTCATCCTGAAGAACCCCTATATTGTTAATTCGTTAGCTGATATCATTTTAGGAATTTTGTCAATTAACTTGTAGATTTTAGCGCCAACCTTCACCACCATTTCTTGATCTTAGGCATGTCTTAAATGATTTACTTTCCTGCTAATTATTCCACATGATATGCATGGTGCTTAATCAATTCTAAATTTATTATCCTCATGGTTGTAAACTGTGAGTCTTAGCTTGTAATAAGCTTTTCTTTGAGTTGTTTGAATACCTTAAAGTACATGGAATGGTCTATAGAAATAGATGTAATTAGAACCTCCTTTTATTTTTAATGAATCTGTTTAGAAATTGTACTTATTGCATTGCATGTTATTGAGTTATAATGGATTACATGCACCTATCTTTAAGCATGATAAATGAATATCTATCTTTCAGAGTACTTCTTAACTCACATTGAAAATAGTGTATTTATTTTATTTTTGTATAATTATGTCAAGAGGTATAATTGGCATTCACTTAATATTTCTCAAATTTTGATTTAAATAATTAAATTCAGCATATTATGAACACAAATAAAAGACTACAAGCAATCTAAATATTTAAATGTTTCTATTTAAGTTAAATTGGGTTGTTATGTGATTGACCATGTTATTCTACAAAAGAGTAATATTCTTTAGAATATGTTTAAAAGAATATAGTTATATAAATTTGTTAATTGTGTGTTATTAAGTTTTTTAAGCAGATAGGAAAGATTGATTTATGAAGTAAGCATTCATCGTTTATGCTTTGGTGTTCAATTATTATTATGCACTATTTGAGATATAGCCGCTCATGATTTATTGATGCCTTTGTAGTATTTGGAAAATATATTAGTCTTGAGATGGACTAGAGGAGAATATTTTTGGTTTTGCCTTAGTATGTTATGGATATCTTTTATCTTTTGATGTTGACTCATGTTATAGAAAGAGTGGCTTGTGGTAGGGGTCAAAATCCTAAGAGGTTGTCTGGGTAACCTATCTTAGGTTTTGTAATTTAGTGGAAACCTAACTAATGTACTAGGGGTTGGGTAGAATTAAACATTAACTCAGATAAAAGTATGTGTCACCTACTTTCTTAATGCTCATTTAGATTGAGGAAAGGTTGAGAAGGCCTGGAATGGCTAGTTACTTGTCTTGTCTTCTTGAAAGATAGAATGACTCCACACTAGTTTGCATAGGGGCCGAGAATCAGTAGAGACTGCCAGGGTAACTCTTGGAGAGGGCTAGTAATCTAGGAAGATTCACCAAGGTAACCTATCCCAACAGTGTGATGACACTCTTTGCCTATTACATGAATGTGATCCTTTGTATCAAGTTATCTTTAGTTATGTTTTTCGACTAGGATTTTGTTCATTATGTTTTGATATCTTTATGTCGTCATGTGAATGTAAGCCACGTAAATGTATTGTTCTATCTTCTTGTTTGTGGACCTGTCATTATCTCCAAGCACAGAGGGAGTGGACCTTTGAGTTTCACGTAATTGGGTGGACCTGTCATTATCTCCAAGCATAGAGGGAGTGGACCTTTGAGTTTCATTGTACATGTTCGTGGACATGAATATTGGATTTGATGTGATCATTATCCTCTTTTTTTATTTACCACATGTATATATAAGTGTACTCATTGTATCATCTTAATGATGTATTGAGATTTATTAAAATCTCACATGATGTAATCTAGATATATTTGTAATCTGATTGTATAAAGTTTTGAAGACTGAATCATTCATGGCTTTAAAATTGTACTTATTTTTTATGATATGATGTGTTGATTTTATTTATAATGTTTATGTAATGTCGTCTTGGTATCCTTAAGGCAATTATATAATTAGATCTCTTTTAAAAAAAAATGTTCGGATAATTTATTCATTACGCTTTGTTTTAATGGAAACCAAGGTGGGGTGTTACATGATGGCAAGTGAAGATGACCGACTTTGATGCATATTTTGTTGATAGGAAGAAAAGAGAAAAAACACATAGGAAGGGGGGCAAGAACCCTAGGTTGTGGATGCTCAAAAAGGAAAACAAATGCATCAAACCAAGAGGGATAGATAGTAAGGGAGTGATGGTTGAGCTGATTCCTAGTTGTGAAGGCACGTAGGTTGAGGGAGAGTTAGCTTTGATGTGAAGAATTGCAGAATGTCGAATTCAAGAAGTTCCATATGTTGGCGATTATAGCAATGTAATGCCATTTTTTATTACAATAATTAAAAAAAGACTTTATTCTGTCTTGCATTCTTGGTTAGTGTTTCTTCGTTGTTGTGGTGAGTCTAGGATTTGTAAGGGGAGTACCTTGAATTATGAGGAGTGATGATTGATCTCATTTGTTAGAATTTGTGCAACATTGTTTTAAAAAAAATTGAGTTCTTATAGGAAAAAGATATTGCAATGGGTCGACATCTCATTTGGTCAAATAAATACATGGGAAAATTCAAGAATGCTCATATATTTTATTGGTTGAGAAGGATGCATGTACAAAGGGGTGTACCATATATTTGCAATTTTTTTAAAGTTGTGCATGAAAAAGGTGAGCATGATGGAACACATGCATGTGTGAAGATAGATTTGGTTAAGGAACAAATAAAGATTAGAGGTGGTGCAACATTCAATGATGCACATTCTATTGTTGATTGGTGTAGCTATGCATTGTCATGAGGAGGGACACTTGATTCAAAAGTGTGTAGGTTGTCTGATTGGTTGATGAGGGAAAAATGAGAGTGTTGTCATGAAGGATTATGCCCCAAATGCTAAGCTTTAACGATTGACAATCCTATGCAACATGAGGACATCCTCAGGCCAGTGGGCTACCTAAGATGAGGATGAACCTATAGATTATGGGATGGTTCCCTTTGAAAAAACCTTGTAAATCTACTGAAACTGATGGGAAAAGGGATAGAATAACTCAAAAGAAAAGATTACTAAGCCTAGGGTTGTTATTTTTATTCTTTCAACTCAAAATGGTAGTGTTGGGATAAATCTTGTTAATGCCAATACAATCATAGGTTCATTTGATGAAACATTTTAAGGAAACCTTAGTAAATTTTCAATCTCTCAGTGAGACAATGGATAACCAATGAATAAGGTTTTAATAAAAGGGGAAATCAAGGGTTAAAAGGGATGATCTTTTCTAATATTGGCAGGATAAAAGTAGAGTGTGCAACAAAGTTTTAAGAGGGTAGTCAATAAAATAGAGCATAATAGCAATGGAGACAATCAAGACTAACAAATTCAAGACATTGATGATAGTAGGCATTTGATCACTATCATAGGTGGATAGAAATGTATAGGCATTTGCATAGGTTCCATGAAATGAAGGATTGCTGAAAGTAGATATAGGAAAATAAGCATAACAATGAAATCTCATAAGAGGAATGTCAAAAGTAGAGGATGGTGGTCACCTTTCAAGCAAACAGTGGGTTAACCTTGGTCAAGAACAAGATTTTGTGAGGCATTTTTCCATTCCTCACAATAGGTTAAGCCTACTTTTTGATGAAGGATAAATGTAATAGGTGATTGACTATGCAAGAAAGAGTAGTCATTTTGAAGGAAGTCACAACATACCTTAAGGGACTGTTAATGAAAATTGAACTACCCACAGTAATGGAAGGGAAGTTAGGAATAGAGAATATAGCTCAGATTGTAAAACAAATATGACAGTCAAGTGAAGATAGTCCTTTTTACAGCCATTTTAAAGTATGGCAGTCCTCATCAACAAGTAGATGCAAACCTTTGAAAAGACAAGCTGATCATGCTTAGTTTGGTGGTAGTTAGAGGTATTTTAGTCCTATTTTGAAGGACCTCATGATCATAACTAAGGTTGGTGGGAGTTAGAGCCTAAAATGGTGCAGTCTGGTGAAGTTTAGAGCCCTCAAATTAAGGTTTTTCCACCTTATACGCCCAACAAAAGAGACACATCATGCAAATTCCTTAACAGTCAATTAGAGGCCTAAAAAGAAGGGATTTTGATAGTTCTAGTTCAACTCAAGATCCCACATGGGTTGACCATCACTCAAGGGGAGTTTTGAACACTTAATCACTTAATTTGTTCTAGTTTTGAGGTCTCTTTTGCATGATTTTCAAGCTTGCATGACGAAAGAAGAATCTTTCACATGTATAGATCAAGGAGATCATCTTCTTTAAAATAAAGTCATACAAGGGAGAGGACTGAAGCATCCATTCTAGTCAACTGAAGATCATTCCAAGCTTCCTTTTAGCATATGATGCAAACTCCAATCACTCTTTGAGGGGGTTCTTGATTCTTCTTCTCATTCTGAGTTGAGAGATATTATTCTAACACAATTTTTTGAGTAATTTTTAGTTTATTTTCATGTAGTAACAACTTTTTCTTTGAAATCAATAAAGAAAAGAGTTATTGGTCCTATTTAGAGATTTCATTTTGCATTGTGGATGTATGTTCTTGCACATTTTCATTGTGTTTCATGTGAATCCTTTGTTTTCTTTCTCATCTAAGCAATGCATTTTGAATGTTTGTCATATTAAATCAGGTCATATGCTATGTCAAACCAATTTTGAGAAAAACTTGATGTGTAAACTCATTTTACCTTCAAAAAAAAATTGAAAATTGAATCCATCATGTGAAACACTTATGATTTTATGCAAAATATAAATTGTGAATATCATAACCAACAACTTTTGATTCAAAGTTATAAGTCAAGGCTTTAGTTTTTTCATTCCAAAATCATTGGTGTATCACCTCTAGAATTAAATTTACATTTCCAAGGCATCCTTCTTCCTTTTTCCCACAAAATTCATTAGTTTCTAGGAGATCTAAAGGGGGACCAATGCATAATCTAGAGATTCATCTTCATCATGAACAACCCACAAGATCGAAGATGTTTCCATGTTTCACTGGATTACTGAGCCTCCAAGTTTAGCATCTGGGTGCAATCCTTCATGACAACAGTTTTTGGCATGCCCGGTGGGACTCTAAGAAAAGTTTTAGGCCAAAAGGAATACCATTCTACTTTGTTGTCTTGGTGTGAACATTAGGGTTTCAACCTTTTTAGAGGTTAAAATAGCATACCGAGTGACTCTATTATTCTGGTTTTAGCAGATCTAGTGCAGATACTAATTTAGACTGATAATATTACATCAAAATATTGTTGATATTAGTTGTGTATATCGGCAAGATCTTCCTTTGGAGGAAAAATCTACACACATCTGACAACTCCGAGCTCAAATTTACTAGTTTCAAGGTGGACAAAGTGCTAGTATGTTTTAAGTTTTGAAGATCAATCTTGATATTCTGAGTTTTGGGTATTTCAATGAGTTTTCAACTTATATGAATGCTAAAAAATGTATCTATTTCATAAAGAAAGGTTTCATCATGCTCCATTTCATGAAGAAGCTATTAAAATACACTCTTTCCAGCCTTATCAAGCTGATCATTATGCTATTTTTACACCTAATTCCTTTGATTTACAGATAAACCAGCATGCACAGTAGGAATACCTCCCACCCACCCCAGTTCATCCTTGTTGGCAGCCTATACATAAGCCAAATCAACTTCAAGAAGCCTGTTTTCTTCAAAACCAGTAGTATACCCTTCCCAACTAGGTCCAAGAGAGTGAAAAGGAGGAGATTGCAAGCATAAAAAGTATATTTCTTGACTTCACAAAGCGAATAGAAGAGATCAATAGGGAGGAATAATTCAACCAAGCTTATTGTTATCAGCAAGAGGCAAAAAATAAGAGAATTTATGAAGAAGAATGCACAAACAAACAGTTTGCAGCCAAAGAGGAACAAATAAAACTATTTCTTGTTCAAATGAAAGGGCCTCAAACTCTTCAAACATGGCAACCTTCTTCGATCGTAGGTTTTTACTTCAAAATTTTGAATCTAGTTCAAGATGCTCTTGGCATAACAACAATCCAAAATCAGGAAAAAGATGAAGTTACAGAA
Source organism: Sequoia sempervirens (assembly GCA_007258455.2). Lineage (NCBI taxonomy): Eukaryota > Viridiplantae > Streptophyta > Pinopsida > Cupressales > Cupressaceae > Sequoia > Sequoia sempervirens. The sequence continues at coordinate 24,945 of VDFB02023441.1, forward strand.
TACAAGTTGAACAAAATTCCTAGTTTTAGGAATATTTCTATAGCCCAAAAGGAAATTAATGTCCAAGATTAGTCAATAATGCCTCAGTTTTAGTTTAACAAAGAGAAAGTTAATATTCCTTCATCAGTTGAATATAGTATGTAGCAGGAACAATAGTCTTATAAGGAATTTTGTTATTAGCAGGAAGCAAGGTATGAAGAAGACCTAAATATCCAATTACTTGCTCAAATACAAAATCATAATACTAAAGCAACTCTTCCAATTCCAAGTTTCAAAGATCCTCTTCTATTGTAAAATCAAGTGCATGCAACAAATCAACCTATGATGGTTCATGAGCAGCCATCTCAAGCACCTATTCTTCTTCAAGAGAGCCAACATGCATATGCATGTCTTGATACTATTTGTTTGTTTGAAGGAGGACCAATTGTTTATCAAAATGATTGGTTTGATGAGCACAATCAGTTGAAGGTAAATAATGCCAAAAAGAAAGAGGAGATCCAAATTGACAAGTTGGAAGTTTATGATCTAATTCAAGAAGGTAATGCAAATGAAGACTATGAAGAAGCCTTTGTTTTGGAATGATCTTGAGTAATTTGTGTCAAACTTATATGGTAAACAAGATCAGGTTGAATATGTTTTTGTCAAGGAAATAGAGGTTGGATCTCAGGATCTAGCTAATTTGTTTGATGAATTTCCTAAATTTGTAGATAAGAATGAAGATAACGTGTTCATACTAAGATCAATGCCTAGTTTTGAGTAGTAGAGTGATGAAACTCATTTGGATTCAGTACAAGATTATGATTTATATGAGAGCATTTTCTCAAGTATCATAGAAGATTTTTTCTCTAACATTGATGATAATATGATGCCATGTGAACCAGAAGTATGTGATTAGCTTGTTCAAGTGAAAGAGGTAGTCATTCCTTCATTACTTGATGATAGATCAGCATCTCCTTCAAATTAGATTGAAATTATGATAGAGGATGTAACAACAGATCTCAATCAAGAAACCAGGAGTATGAGCCAAAAGTTCATCCTTGCAAGAGGATTTCCAATTAGGGATTTATCTGGAAGAGAAATAAATAAGGAGACACATGTTACTGTTGTACCCAAAGAGGAGGTTGTAATCTTAGAACAGTAGAGCCAAAATATATTCAACCCATAACAATAGTATTTATGATAAGGTTTGAATGGTGAGTGATTTTTTTTTATTCTTCAAAGAGTTGCAACATTCTATAGGGTATGTTCTTTTGGGTTATCTTATCAGTAATAAATCACCTTGCAAAGAATCCTTTCTTAATCAGAAAGGGAAGTTATTTCCCAATAGTAGTTAATGGTTTTGTTTGATAGTAACCATTGCTAGTAAGTATAGTTTAGGTTAAGTTTTAATTCTAGTTAATAAGTGTTGATTGCACATCTACTTCAATCCAGTTTTCATTTTCCAAGAAGTGTTGTTGCATAGTTTGTTGGCCCTATTTAGAGCCATTATAGTTTTCTTTCAAGTTTTGTTTTATTGCTATTCAAATTCTAATAGTTGAGTTACTAAGGATTTTTTGAATTGCAAAGGACAGGAATTGACTCCTATGCCCAATGGATAGGTTTAGGCTATTGGTCTTATTAGTCTTAGCAAGAAAAACTCCCTCTAAGGTCACTAAGAATGTTAACCTATTTTGACATCCTTGTCTAAATAGTTACATCAATTCTTTTAGGCACACATTTGCATGTTAAAAGGGGGTTTAGTCAAAAATTATCCTTAGTTGAAGATTTTGTCAAAAGCTTTTACTAAGGCATATCTCAAGACTACGTTCCACTAAAAGAGAGGGAAAAGCTTGTAGCAATTAGGGTTTCACAAAGGATCACTAAGGGATATTTTTGCACGTAGAGGAAAAATTGAAGAAATATTTGCACAGAGACTACACAAGATCATTAATGGTTGCATTGCAGACCTAAGGAGATGCCTTGTGTGCTCAAGTACATGCAGGTGTTTGACACACAAATATGGCACTATGATACTTTCAAAAGTAACCCATTGTAGGTTTGCATGCAAAAGTATCATGGACATAACTTATAGGAAAATCCTGAAGATCAGTTGCATAAAGAAGGAGGGACAATGAATATTGGTTACAGGTTTAGGTATTCGAAAACTAGACAAGACCATAGACTGTCTAATACAAAGGATAAAGATATCATCCATAGTGGAAATGAAGATAGAGGTTTATGACAATTTTCAAGAGAGTTCATTCTGAAAATGGATCTGTGGTATACCTAGTTATAGATATTCTCCTCAAACTGCATAAAAACATTGACTGCTACTCCAATGGATGCCAATGGCAATGGTGGAAGTAGTGCAGCCAATAAAACTAATGACCAAGAATTTTGATCTCAAGGACTCAAGGCCATGAGTTAGATCCAACTGAATCAACAACAAGGGTTGGGTATAAAAGGTGTAGTATCTCTAAAAGATTCACTTCCATTCAAAGGGTATGTTCATGGTCTTGATCAAAAGAAATGGATCATGCAATATCCTAATAGAAGAAAATTTTATTCACCATCGAGATGTGCAAGAAGATCAAAATATGCACCAATAAGTTTCAAATGTCTTGGGTTAAAACTAGGTTATGTTTTTAATGTTTCCTTTTCTCAATAAGTTTGGCTTTTCAAAGGTAGTATAAGACAGAGACCAAATTTTCTTAATCATTGTATAAGATTTTTGAATATTTAAATCTTAATAATGTTGAGCGAAGGACCAAGTAATCAATATACATATGAAGTATCAAATAATCCTTTACCTGTGAGCAAGGGTCAAATACATTGGAAAAATGGATGTGGAAAAATAGTTAAAGTGTGTAAGTCAGGGAGAGATTACAATAAATATTCTTAGTATATTTCAACTCAGATGCACTAGTGATTGTTCAATGATAGAGTTGTTTCCATTTGGAGAGAGGATTTAGTTGTTATGTGAGTTTGTAAGATAGATAAAACATCTCGAAAATAACAAGAGAGGTTGTTGAGTTGTGCCCAAATCAAAAATAGATTACAATATATATATGCAATGGTAGAATATGAGCTTAATTGAAAGATCCGTCCATCAATAAACATTTTTTCACCTTCTTGGCTATGTTTTTCCATACAAAATATTTCAACTTGTTGCTTTTTAGTGAAGAACACAATTTCGAAGTTGATAACTATTCTAATTCTGATCAATTTCAAGGGTATGTTTTTGAAAGGATTGAACGATATGGTGACCATAATAGAGAAATTTTTTATGGGATGCAAAAATTTTGTGAAGTCTCAAAAATGATGCGCCAGAAAACATTTGAGAATCCATTTTTAATAATGCTATATACCTACAGATCAACTTGTTAGAAATTAAAAGGATCTTTTGCAAACAAAAGGGGTTTAGGAAGACAAAGCTTCTACTTCCATATCAAAGTAGCATGGATGCTTCTATAAGGCTTGTGTTTTTTCTCTCCCATGAGGCATATGAGTCTTAGCTTATTATATTGGATGTGAATCTTGTAGTAAATAATTTCATGAAGATTATTTTCAAAAGAGAGACAAATACAGACACAAAAATTTAACACTAACCCTAGGGTTGTTATTTTTATTCTTTCAACTCAAAATGGTAGTGTTGGGATAAATATTGTTAATGCTAATACAATAATAGGTTCATTTGATGAAACATCATAAGGAAACCTTAGTAAAGTTTCAGTCACTTGTCAATCTCTTAGTGAGACAATGGATAACCAATGAATAAGGTTTTAATAAAAGGGGAAATCAGGGGTTAAAAGGCATGATATTTTCTGATAGTTCCAGGATAGAAGTAGAGTGTGCAACAAAGTTTCAAGAGGAAATTCAATAAAATAGAGCATAATAGCAATGTAGACAATCAAGACTAATAGATTCAAGACATTGATGATAGTAGGCATTTGATCACTATCACAAGTGAATAGAAATGCATAGGCATCTGTAAAGGTTCCATGAAATGAAGGATTGTTGAAAGTAGATACAAGAACATAAGCATAATAGTGAAATCTCATAAGAGGAATATCAAAAGTAGAGGATGGTAGTCACCTTTCAAGAAAACAGTGGGCCAACCTTGGTCAAGAACAAGATTTTGTTGGGAAATTTTCCCATCCTCACAATAGGTTAAGCCTATTTTTCGATGAAGGATAAATGTAATAGATGACTAACTGTGCAAGAAAGAGTAGTCATTTTAAAGGTAGTCAAGGCATACCTTAAGGGATTGTTAATGAAAATTGAATTACCCATAGTAATGGAAGGGTAGTTAGGAATAGAGAATATAGCTTAGATTGCAAAGCAAGAATGACATTTAGGTGAAGATAGTCCTTTTTGCAGCCATTACAAAGTATGACAGTCCTCATCAACAA